>JACEGR010000302.1:0-92091 GCA_014170235.1 Listronotus bonariensis
CTTCCTCCTGACATTGCAAAAATAAACACAAATACAAAACGGTAAAAACGGTATCTCCACAGGCTCCTCCAAGCCTCAATACCCAATAAAACTATTAAAATCCCCCAGGTCACTCTTAACCTTCGACGATGACTTCCATAACCTTATAATCCCCAGGTCTAACTAGACCTATGTTCACGATGGAACCCCTCCAGGTACCCACCGAAGCCCCAGATCGGACTTGTTACCTCTCCAAGGTGCCGATCTCAACTGACTGACATTCCCTGGTTTTTGCTCTTTTTATAACCTCTGAGATACCGTGTCAAGTTCTTATTTTAAGTATATAATCAATAGCCCATATAAGATAAATTATAAACTACCTAATTAAAATTTTCTTTAGGTAAGCTCTAAACCTATTTTAATAAGAGTTTACATGACATTTTATAAATTAGGTGTTAGGTTCCTAGCAGTGACAAAACAGGTTAAAAATTATTTTTATATCTGGTAATCATATAGGTTTTTATATAAGTATTTTGTCCAGTTTGATAGCGTCCGCATGGTGTCCGCGGCGTATGATCATGCGAACACGGGTCGCTAGGCAGAGCAAGCTCTCATCACACACAGCCGCCGACGTTGTTGCAACATTTGGCAAAAACTGCATCGGCTGATGTGTTATGAAAACTGACGCGATCAGCTGGTAGTCCTTGCTCTTAAGTGACATCCTTTTACCCAAATTTTACCCAATCGTGATATCTTGTCCCATTAAAAGATAAATTAAAAATACTTTTTTATAATCCCCCTGTACCGGGGTCAAGTTATAAAGTTACACCCCCCTTTTTATTTTTGATCAGTACCTTGTATATCTTAAGAGATAATAAAAATCTGATTTATTATTCGGGAACTACAAAATTAACCCAACAAACTAATGTTTTTAATTATTTTGTAAATGTATAACTTGACACCCAGTACATCCGAATCGGCTAAATAACATAACACAAAGGCAATATGGGAAAAGACAGTTTAATGTGAATACCGACATGTAAACATGTCGTATTGGATAATTCATCGTACATTTTTTGTTACTTTACTGGCCCATATATGTACCTATTTCCTACACAGTATAAGTGCATTATATAAAGAGGATCTTCTTCTTTCTTTCTTTTTCCTTTTAACCCCCCAAACTATGTACAAATGATGGCGGCACACACGGAAGCAAAATGTTCCGAGGTAAAATACTCCCTCCATTCGGATCTCCGGCGAGGGGTGCATCCGGGAGGCCTTCATCGAGAAGTTTAATTTCTTTTGCAAACATATGTGGGCTTAACGCATCCAATGAGGATTTTCATCAGCCCAATATCTGCAGTTATGCCGGTTTACGGTGCCGTTTAGCATAAATGTTGATTCATCAGAAAATAAGATATTTTGAAAGAAAAATATATTGTCATCATATTTTTGTATAATAATGTTTTAGATGTAATGTCTCTAAAATTACTAATTATAGGATAAATATTTTAGCCTACTGACCCTTAGATTGAATATTTTTCATCTTTATCACAGTAAAATTGGCGTATCTTAGATATTCAAATTATTTTATCTAAAAAAACTAAGACATAAACACACACCCAATTTGTTAAATGCCATTTGCCTCAAGAGGTAAAAAAATATTTTAAATTTGAGAAAAATTTGATTTAAAATTTGCTCAACTTTTATCATTAAATTACAAATTTCGCAAAAATATTTGATTTTTTCTTATATAAAGGCATCTGAAAGTTTTGAATACAAATTTGAAAAAACTTTATTGGCTTTAGCCTGTATTTTAAATAAAGAAAATCATTCGGTGTTATAACCTTTTTTTTGCAAATTCCAAATTAAAAATTTTCTAAATCAACACAAAAAAAATCGAAAGGCGTTGTGTGCTATCAGAGTGTAGCGCAAAAGTTGTGTTAAAAATGTTTATTTCATACTGTCCATTAAATCCACTTACCCTGTATTAATTTGGGTCCGGTAAATTGCACATTACGGTACCTGGTACCGTAATGTGTTGCCTTGCAATGCTGTCATGTATCATTATAAATGTTCACGTGATCATTGTTGTTATGCCTTGATTAATCTCATTTTTTGATGCCAAAATGAAATTAAATCTTTAAATACTCATATATTAAGCGATTTTCATCTGATATTAGGATGTATAGGAATTTCTACTTGTACTTAAAATATATTTTTTTACCAACTTAAGTAAATAAAAATGCTTAGATTATCTACAAAACAGACTTCTTATTACATTTTTTAAAGTATTTTGTTTAACTAAAGTTGGTAATTTGTATTTCATTTAAACCTATATCTAGCGTTACCTATTTAATACCATTTAGGAACTTCTACTTGTAAACTATATTTTTCCACCAACTTTAGTAAATGAATAATTATCATATTACTATAAAACAGTCTTATTGGTACATTTTTAAAATTATCCTGTTTTACTAAATTTGGTAATTTCTATTTAATTTGGACCTATCTAGCGTTACCTATTTAATACTGTTTAGGAGCTCCAACTATACATAATATTTTTTGATCAATTTGACAGTGACAAGCGAAGAATAATCATAGTTACCTAAGATATGGACAACAAGGCTGTAACCTACGTAATTTAAGTGAAATAATTTAAAACTAACAACATGTTCTCTTAAAATTTTATTTTATGAGAATCAACAAGTCCTAAAGTTTTGTAAGTGAATGATAGTAGCTAAAAACAGTAACCATGTATGAATCTTGACTACATTATAGTAGTATTGAAAACGGTAACATGAAGTTCTGCTACAAAAGTATTAAATACTACTGCACATTATTTGCTACAAAAACGGAGCAAGTTTTACTACAACGTGTACCCGGGGCGTATATAGTGCTACACATTGTAACTGTGTAGGTTACAGTTGCATAAATATTTACCAGATTTTTTTTCCCTGAAAAAGCTTCTTTGCTCTTTGAGATTTGGAGATAGAGTTATATTCATAAAAAAGGCGTACAAGGATGAAAAAAGAGTTAACCTATCTTATTTTTATGGAAAACTGGTTGAGGTCATCACATTTTCAAAATTAAGTATTTTTTTAATTTTCTGTTGTAGAATCGCCCGGTAAAGTTTGTCGGTTGAGTTACTGAACACCCTGTATGTATGTAGGTAATTTGATTGAAATTGATGAAAACTTTGATATCTATTGGTGCCTAAACGGTGAGGTTTATCGACTTTAATCAAGAGTAACTTATTTTTTAAGTTTTTGATTGTCTATAAAATGGCGTGCCCAGCTTTGCAATATCTGTCAAAATAAAAAGTTATGATGTAAATAAATTTTAAGTTTTAGGTAAAGTACCCTCTGGCGGTATTTAAAAAAGTACTTTTGTCTTCACATTTTAGAATCTGCAAAGTCCGATTTATGTGCTAAATATCAACTTGATTGGTTAAAAAATAAATGCAATATGGGGAAAAAACAAAATAAAACTTGAATTTTGACGGCTTGTAACTCGAAAACGAATGACATTTTAAAAAAATATATATAAAGCTCTACCCTTATATTATCAAGTAGAATCACCCCCTTAAGTTTCGTGATCGATTTTTGAATAACCCTGTATACGTGATTGACGTATGATCCAACATCTTCAATACAGCTGACTATTATTTTTTAGTTTAAAATCATCTAAAGAACTGTCTCACGGTATAAAATTACTTTTTGGATTTTTTTGCCGACTTTTAGATGCTGCCATCGTTGAATCCACCGCTACCTGGGCAGCTGACGCTCACTGCTGTTAAATATAAGAAAACATCTGTAACTTATGAAATTTTTAGCCTGGATAGAATGACTTTTCAAATGTAGCGCTACTTCCCCTACTAGTAGGTTACCTTTCTTTTTAATACTGCTACGCATTTTTATGAATATACATATTCCTATACTTGGATATGGAATGAATGCTTTTTTATCACTTTACAATTGTATAGGTTTTAATTAAAATAAATAATTTAAGATCCCTAATTATGTAAAGTGTTCTAGCTCCCGAAAAAAAATACCTGTGTAAAAAGAAATTTAAAAGGAGCGAATCAAAACTTTAATGTATAAGAGAAATTTACAATTTAAAATATAAATTCCATTATTTCAATTATGTTTCCTAAGCTTTCATAAATATCTTATGAGTTTATGTTAGCAATTTAAAGCAAAATTACTTTTTTTTAAATAAATATATGAAAATATTAAAGCAGGCTAAAAAAAGCCAATTATAAAAACGTCAAGTGCCACTCATCAAAAATTTATTATTTTTCCACCGCCTGCGGCCTCATGCATTGTAAAGTGTAAACATCTAAAATTTTTAAATTGATGTTTACTTCATTTTAATAATAAAGCAGCTTGGCTTTTTACTTATTTATTTTTTAATATTAATAAACTAAAAATAAATTTCAAAACGACGGCATATATTTTTTTGGCAAGTTAGCTTATACGGAGTATCTTACAGCCTATTTCTAAAAATTAAAGACGCAATGCTATTTTGTTTTGCCTACAAAATACAAACGAATTTGCAAAAATTTAAGAATATATATTATGAAATACCTATAAATTACTTTGAAAAGAGACATTATACAGGGTGGCCCACCATATTCGACACGGTCTGTAGCTGGATAACCAAGGGGTTTTTAAAAGAGTAAATACTGGAACATATACAGGTCGGATAAGGCCACAGTATAAAAATTATTTTACTGTATACAGGATGTCTCAAAAAGTGTGACGTATCAAAGTTATATTTTTAAAATGGAACACCTTATATTTTATGACGATTTTGGGTTGTTTATACAAAAATAATTAAAGTTTGTTAATAGTACCAAGTGTCTAATTTTATTCGTTTTGGTAATATTTGATTTTTTTTTCAAAATGCAGGGGTGCAAATAAATTAATTTTATTTTAACAATATAAACTCCTTGAGCTTTAAAATTTGTTACAAGATTAGAAAAAGTCTGCTATATCATACGTAAGTCAAATCAAGATCAAATATTGTACAGGGTGATCAAAAAATAATTTCAATTTTTCAGAAAATCAAATAGCCATATCTCTCTTATTTTAAATGGAACACCCTGTATTTTTTTACGTCACATGATGACAAACAAAATACTCTTTCAAATGGTGTATAGGTTGCCTATACCTATCTTTTATACTTTTTAAGTAAATTCCGTTTTAACATATTTTTATTCCAAATGTCTATTTAAATGTAAGTAGGCTGTGATATAGCTATGCCTATTTACTAAGCCGTTATTGCAAAATATAAATTTGTTGGAAAAAAGCACAAAATTAAAAGATTTTGTATTATCTGCCACTATTTTTAAAATTCACAAAAAAAAATCATTAGTTGCTTATAATGCTACTTCCAATAACACTTATTTCAGCTGAATGTGGTAATGATAAAACTTGTGTTTTTAAATAATCCTAATAACGCCTCTGGTCAGTTATGACGACATTCTGTGACCTATAACTCATTTCTTCCATTATCCATAATCACTATGTCAAATTTTTAAAGCAACAATTAATGTTATCAGATGGTTTCTCCTGGAATATTTTTCAGGATTAACTCTAGACTAAAGTAAACCATTTTTTCACATCCTACCAGTATTATATCATCTTGTTGTTGTAGAAGAAGGGTTTTTATTTAAAATCATCGAAATTTTTTTAAACTGACTAAAACACTAGTAATCAATAAATTGTCGTTGTTATTTTCATAAGAAAATATTAATGGCTGCTATGTCACAGCCAACTTTAATTTAAATAAACATTTGGACTAAAAATTTGTAAAACAGATTTTACTAAAAAGCACAAAAGATAGGTATAGGCAACCTATACATTATTTGAAAGAGTATTTTATTTGTCATCATGTAACGTAAAAAATACAGGGTATTCCGTTTAAAATAAAAGAGATAAGGCTATTTGATTTTCTGAAAAATTGAAATTATTTTTTGATCACCCTGTACAATATTTGATCTTGATTTGACCTACGTATGATATGGCAGACTTTTTCTAATCTTGTTACACATTTTAAAGTTTAAAGTGTTAAAAGTGTTAAAGTAAAATCAATTTAAATTTACCTCTGTATTTTTCAAAAAAATTAAATATCACAAAAATGAATAAAATTAGACACTTAGTACTAGTAACAAACTTGAGTTATTTTTTAAAGCAGAATCTAAAACCGTCATAAAATATAGGGTGTTTCATTTAAAAAATATAACTTTGATACGTCACACTTTTTGACACCTGAGACTAAAATAATTTTATACTGTGGTCTTATCCGACCTGTATGTGTTTCAGTATTTACTTTTTTAAAAACCCCATGGTTATCCAGCTACAAACCGTGTCGAATATGGTGGGCCACCCTGTATACTTTTTGTAATAGGTTTTGAAAATGCTTTTTTCCACATTATCAAAACATTATTTAAAATATCATTCCTTCAGAGAGTACTGACGTACAACTTTATAAGACTAGGTTTTTGGTCTTGTTGTAGCTCCTTTTATCAATAATATTATTTAATATAGGGATTGCAAAAAAGTTTTATAAGATTAGGTTTTGTACAGGAAAAAGCCAAATATGTTGCATATTGACCAAAATATTTTACCCTGTGGTGTGTACTTTAAATAATACTACTTTCTTGGACCATTGTCTTTTATTTTTAACTAATACACAACGTTTCGGGTGGTGTTTATCTCTAACCGTTTTCAAGTGAAAACTGGGTGGAATATTTAAACGTAATAATTTTTAGCTAGTGTATTGAGTTTTAAAGCCCAATTGTCCAGTCCACCCCTGTTAGCATGCCTATTTCACCCCTGTCAGCCTGCTGTAAAGATGACATTCGTTCAAGGATTTCTTGTCTAGCCAGACGAGAAAGCACGATAACAGACGAAGAAACTTCCATTACTATTTCAAAATCAAGCAGACACTGTTTAAGTTTTATTGAGTTTTAAATTAGTTTAAGAATATATTTTGTAATATTTTGTAATAAAAGACAAATTAAGCATATAGTCCAGTCATTAAGTTATCGAATACACCCATATTTTCTTATCATTTCCGTTTTTTTATATATATTTTTATTATTTATTATTCTAAAGGAAGTACAAAATTTAAAACAACATACAACTAAAATATTTTGACAGCTCTACTACTTTCGGTTATACTGTTAATGACAACTTCCTCATTATAAATGGAACACCCTATTTATTATTTATTTTTTAGATTCTACATAAAATTCTAAACATAATTTATGTATAATGTTTTATACCTAAGTACAACTGTTTTTGACTTATTTTAAATTGTATGTCAAAAATGACGTTTCTGCAAGCCATTACATAACCATCAATTTCTTCTAAACAAAAGCCTTTAATATGATATTGGGGTTGGGTTTCTAGTAGAGAAAACTACTTTAGCAGACTGCATTAATATTTTCACAATGAATAAATACAGAGTGGTCAAAATAATCGTTAAAATTATAACGACAAAAACCGTAAAAGTCTATTTTTAAATGGAAACCCCTATATTTTATTACCTTATCCTCTTTTGCATTAAAAATAAGGGTAAGGTTGTATAGGTATGTCTATTACAAAATTCATAGTTTTCGAAATATTAACTATTTATTATTTATCTATTCTAACAATGCATTTAAGTACGGGTAGATACGGGGTAGTTGGCTGTGACGCCGCATTTTGTTGGCAATGCCAACTAGAAGCTAAACTAAACCACGTTTAAAAGCATTGTTAGAATAGATAAATATTAATTTCTTAATATTTTAAAAACTATAAATTTTTGAAATAGACATTTTTATACGAACTTATCCCTATTTTGATGCTCAATAGGATAAGGTAAAAAAAGGGGTTTCCATTAAAAAAAAATGACTTTAAGGTTTTTGTCGTAGTAATTTTTAACGATTATTTTTAATCACTCTGTATTTATTAATTGTAAAAATATCAATACATCCTGCTAAAGTAGTTCTTTCTCTACGAGAAATCCAACCCCACTGATCTCGATGGATTGCCAATGTTATTACCTGCGCGAAACAAAGTTTACATTTCATGGGCGAAAAAACCGGTTTGTGCGCAAGCAAATCGAGGGTAAACGCACCTGAGCGCCAAACAGACTATCCGCATTATCGGAAAGAATTTGTCGACGGCGCGGCGTCCTGGTTTGTCTGTTCGGAGTACGGTAGCTAATGAGCGTCACGGTCAGACCGCGGACGGAGGGTACTGGATGCCGGTATTTGTATTTTGCCACGGCTTTTAAGTGCGCATGTTTGTCCACCCATCCATTTGTTTACTGCGCGAGGTCGTAAGAATCCGAAAAATGCTTCTTGCCACTGCGGATCTAAATGTAGATTATCTATGCTCAACCCAAACTCATATTAAAGGATTTTGTTTAGAAGAAATTGATGATTATGTAATGGCTTGCAAACGTCATTTAAAATAAGTCAAAAACTTTGGGGACATAGGTATAGAACATTATACATAAATTATGTTTAAATTTTTACGCAGAGTCTACAAAATAAATAATATGTAGGATGCTCCATTTAAAATAAGGAAGTTGACATTAACTTCCAGTATAACCGGAAGTGGTAGAGCTGTCAAAATATTTTAGTTGCATGTCCCCCACTGACTTTATAATGTTAACAAATTTTCAAAAATTTTTTAAAGCGGACTTTTCGAGAAATCGATCGCGGCAGTTCCCGGTGGGACACCCTGTATTGGAGAAACTAGACTTCTTGGAAAGTTTGTGTTTTCATTTAAAATTGAGATAACGATGTGAATTAAAAAAAAAGAAATGTTAGAAAAAGAAGCCTTCAAATTGAATACACTGATTAAAAATTTTAACGTTAAATTACATCACAGGGTGTTCAAAAATTTAGGTCACAACGAAATATTTGGTTTTACCCTGTATAGCACCAAATCTCTAAAGTATTTTTACAATTTTGGTACGAGATAATAATTTTAATAAAATAAGCTACAACTTGTTTAAAAATTAATTAAAATCTAACAAAAAAACTGAAAAATAATTTATGTTTTTATAAAAACTAACTTTTTTTCTTGTCCTGTTTTTTTATTGTTTAGAAGTGTAGTTGAATAAAGTAGTTAAATAAGTTATATTGAATTTGTTTAGTTAACAATAACTTTTTATTAAAGATATGTTCTATATGGGTTAGGCGAAATCATTATTTGATGGTATTTTTGTTGGGTACACGCTAAAAGTTAATCTAGAAGGAAAAGGACCGCTTTGTTCTTAGTTTCGGGGTACAGCGAACTGACCCAGTTCAGCCCTTTGACCCCTATGAACTGGTCGGTCACCTAAAACAAAAAAACAATACAAAAAAAAATTCTAAGCGATCGCATTCTTTCTAGATTGACTTTTGGCGTGTACCCTAAAAAAGAACCATCAAGTAACTTTTTATAATTAGTAGCTAATGGAACTGCTAATAACTTTAAGTTAAATTTGAGCTAATAAAGAGTTTATACCTTTCAAGTTAGTCGAATTATAATCGTCCATTATTATAATACAAAACACGTATAGGACAGAAGGTATATTTCAATATGAATACCATTTTATGCTTTTAAAATATATAGTATAAAATTCCATTTCTCCAGCAAGAAAATTTCATTACACTGTATGATGATATATTTTCTTCTTTTACCTTACCTATTGCTTTATATCTTTATTTTCCTTTTCTTTTTACGAGGAAGATTTGGTAATTTAAAACAAGCAGATTTAATGCATTTAAAACTTTTTCGTAAAATTTAGTATTTAAAAAAAAGGTTAACGAAAACAGTGCTGGGCTAAATGTGTTTCTATAGTTATGGTTAAGGAATTCAATAACACTATATAAATAAAAAAAAATGTTTTTGACAAAATAATAATATCAAAATTATTGTTTTAAGGTAAGCCTTTTTCAAAAAATTTGTATTGGGATACTCTGTATACATCAAAATATTTTAGGACATGCCTATTTGAAAACCCTTTAACTCTTATAATAGCTATTTATGTATCAAGGGCGTTACTAGGACTATAATGCCCTGAAGTTCGGAAATAGCCCGAGGGCTAGATTTCGACCTGATGGGCATTATAGTCCAGTAAAGCCCGTGGTGCATACAATGCTTTATATTTTACTCAAAGAAGAGTTTTTCAATGACTAATTACATTATTTATTCGCAATATAAAAAATAAGTTGCACCTGTACCTGTATACGTAAGTAAATAATGACTGGTGTTAAGTTTGACTTTGATGTTTCTATCAGTTAGTCAGTAGCTCAAAATGGAAGAAATTCCACAAAATATAAGAGAAAAAGGCCATAAAAGCGACCAAAAATCTTTTGCCAGTTAAACCAAGGCAACAGTATGATCGGGAGTATGGCATATTTGGTATTTGGAAAGATGCGAACGCAATTCTTCAAATTACCGAAACCGTTTTAATGGCATATTTTCAGGAACTGATAAGTTATTGATTTTATTTTAATACATATGTTTAACAAACTTAATTATTTTTAGTCGGAAAAATACAGTCCGAACTCTCTCTGGACCAAGTATTCCACCCTAAGGTCTACGTTGATGGTCTATGAAAATATAGACATTCCGCAATACCATCGTCTCATATCTTTTTAAAAGTTAATTCGAAAGGATACGTCCCGAAGAAGTCTAAAGTTTTGGAAGGAAAACAAATATTAAAATTTATTAAGAAGGCTCCTGATGATATCTACTTGGTACACAAAGTCATATTGATAATGGGTGTTTTTGGAGGTTTAAGACGAGATGAGTTGGTCAAAATGACTATAGATGACATTGAAGATAGAGGAACATTCTTGGTTATAAAGGTACCAGAAACTAAAACTTCAACTTCAAAAAGTTTTACTATCATTGAAGAAGATTTAGGCGCTTTAAATTTAATAAAAAAGTACACAACATTAAGATCAGCTGAAATAAAGAAGCGAAGATTCTTTCTTACCTATAGAACGGGTCGAAGGAAGCGTCCCAACATTGATCGCAAAATTTTTAAAATTTAATAATGCAGAAGCTTACACCGGCTACTGCTTGCGTCGCACATCGTCAACTTTACTTGTTGAGGCAGGTGGTTCGTTTGAAACGCTAAAACAACATGGGAAATGGAAAAGCTCTTTAGTAGCTGAAGGATATCTATATAGAAGAAAGTATTTCATCCAAAAACAAAGTAGCCAAAATGATTGCCAATTCAGTTAACTTCGAGGTTAATTCCGTATAGACTATTGAAAATTCTTTAATGGATTGTTCTTCTATACAAAATAGCGTTAGTGCTACCACCGCTGCTATCATCACAAAAAAACACCGACCATTCTATAGTGGGATCAGCTACATTTTCCGGGACATTTCAAAATTGTAATTTTTATTTTGGGAATAAAGTTTAGTACAGAATGGTCCATAAAGTGTGTAACAAATAAAAAACTTTTTGTTGGCAATTTATCAGAAAATTTAATTCTTTATAAAAGTTGGTGTATGGTCTCAAACTCTATGGTATACAGGGTAGGTCAAAAAGATTGAAAACTGCTTAGTAGTAAAGTACCCTTATTTTTTAAAATACAAAAAATCGTAAAACGTAAAGTTATTTATAATTAAAAGTTATGCCTAAATACTAAGTTATGGCTTCCTTTTCAAGTTTTTATTTATGTATTTTTTTAATTTTAAGTTATCTCTTCTACACTTTCATAAAAATTTAAAACGAAAATTTTACAAGGTAAATGAAGAATTCTTATACGCATTTTATTATTAACACTATATTTGCTCTAATAAAAACCATATTTGTATAAATTTAGGGCCTTATAAAATATCCTTTCAACAAACTTGAAGTTAGCGGTTAGCTAAAAATATAAATTCAGTGCAATTTTACAAATTCGCTTCAATTTAAATAAATTTAGTTAGGTTTCAATAGGTTCGAACTGCTTTAAAGAAATATTAAATCAAAATAATAAAAATCTGTATCATACAGGGTCAATTTAAAATTTAAAAAGAAATGAATAGGAGGCCATGACTTGGCATTGCTTGTGATTCTAAATAACTTTTTTAATTAACATTTTGTTGTATTTTTAAAAATAAGGGTACTTTACTTTTAAGCAGATTTTGCTGTTTTTGACCTACGCTGTATGTTATTTACCTTTTAATAAAACTAAGTACTGCCAATACACTTTCGGACCATGTTCCAAAATTTTATGAAGAATAAAATTTTCTAAAAATTGCAAATAAAAAAGTTTTCCATTTGTTGCACACTTTAATGGACAACACTGTATTTGGTGAAGGACCCATGTCCCAGTTTATAGATACAATAATTTAAAAATAATATTTACGCCAATGGGTTGGATAACCTGCGATCATTGATAATTCTGCTGGGAAAAGTTTTTATAAAGTTTAGGAAACTTACGTATCACTTATATCGTTATAAGAATAGTTTTCTTTGATTTCGTACCGATCTAGCCCCGTATCTTATTTAAACCATAAAAAAGCAGATAGCTGAGTTTTATATTAACTTTCCCATATATTTCATTTTGTATTCGATTTTTCCACTGTAAGTAGGTACATGGAAAATCACTCTATTCAATAAAGTTTAAATTATAAAAAGTAGAACTGATGCACTTTCTTATATTAAAGTTTCTTGAAAATAAAAATGTATAAATTTTTAAATCAGAAAAGTTTGATATCAGTAGTTGGATCTGACAGGTTCTTTTAGAAATTTTTGTAATTCCGGAAATAAAAGTACTCACTTCAAATTTCGTTACGTACTGGTTTATGTTTATAGACTCAAGGGACAAATAATTCCATTAAGGCATTTATATTTAAATTTACCATAATAGCTTAATTTAAGGTATTCCAAAGACTTCCAAAAATATCTTCAGTTTTTTTAAACGCTATCAAAAATCAAAAACCCACACGTTTGCCTTTAACAAAACATTACCAACTTTTTTTTTTATAGAACTGTAAAATGAGATTGTACCTATTGGACAGAGCTTTTCAAAATAAATTTAAATACAAATTGTATTATATTCTAATATTTTTAAACAATTTTGTAACACAATAGTTATTAATTATACAAAGAAAAAAGTTCTAGATTTTAGCTCGAGGTTGTGTTGTTTCCCGACGCAGAGCGTCCCAAGCAGCAAGCTGACGTCTTTTTTAGTCATTTTTGGTTATATTTGGTCAGCAAAGACGTCATAAGATGACCACAAAATGACGTTAAAATGACCTCCCTAAGTCACAGACAAAATCCCGTTAATGACGTCATAATGACGTCTTTAAGATGACGAAAAATTGACGCATATACTTTTTTAAAAGCTAAAATGATCAGATATTTTATTTAAAAATTGAAATAGGAAAAAACTCCTTACTGCTTGCAATTTCCTTGCACTGCAAGGTCGCATCTCTTGGGACACTGTCTAACCTGGAAATGCAGATTTTTACACTAGCCGAAGATATTTCTTTCAAAGCTAATTGGGATCACCAACCGCAGACCGCTTTCGAACTATTTTTGTCGAATGGGTACGGTGTAGGCGATAAAAAGATGTTGAATAAACGTAGTAGTTTATTTTCGAGTACGCCATCTATCCGTAGAGTTTTTTCCTATTTCAATTTTGTAAAATTATTAGTCTTATTTTTCTGTCATGATATTTCGGTTGTATTTTAAAACGAATCATATAATGTCACAAAATTTTTCTGGCAGGTTTTCTAAACATGACGTTATTGGATTTTTATGAGCTAGTATGACGAAAATTTACTTCAAAAAGACGTTACTTCAACGACGTCAAAAACACGTCATTAACATGACGTTAAATGACGTCATAATTTTGGTCTAATGACGTCCTATGACCAAAAATGACCTAAAAATGACGTCATAATGACGTTAGCCTGCTGCTTGGCGTTAAGTGTAAAATACGGTTATTCTAGATTTTTGACCACACTCCAAGTTCTGTGAAAAAGTTAAATAGCAAAGTTGTAGGCAATGTAAAGGTTTACAACTTTTGTATTTACGCTTTTTTTGCATAACCTCAAAATGTATGTGAAAAATTCAAATAACCAAATATGTGGTTTTTGTTTCTATCTTTTACAAAAATAAATTATTTTCTACAAATTTGATAAAAACGTACCTTTGCATATCCCAAATACACTGTATTTTTTTGTTTTAGAAAATTTATTTTTCAGAATATTTTAACTCAAATATCAAAAATGTACTCTTATTTTTATTCGAAAATCCACTTGTCAAAATACCGGCATTTTCCAAAAAGTGGGTGGTCGTTTTGTTTGTTAAAATTTCTACTTTATAATGGTGTAAAAATATACATTACAATGATAATTTGTTTTTAGAAAGTGTAAAAAAACTTGAATTCGATTTTTTTTAATCAGTATTAGTCAAGGGTCGTTAATTTTGCAACCAACAAGAAAAGAATTATTGAAGAATAATACCCTTTGAAAAACGCAGAGAAAATAACAAAAATAAAAGAAAAAATAAATAACAGTCGATCTGAGGTCGGAAAGTGGCAAGGGTAAGTTTTTAAGGGAAAAACGGGTTTTGTCGATTTCCGGAAAAACTACTAGTCCTATGAAAATTAATTTTTGGGAAAATTTCCCGTGGTAATGTTTATTTTTTGACATCAGAAAGTGATGATTTTTACGAACAAAAAACGCACCGACTTTTTTAAAAACTGCCGATATTTTCACACAGTGAATTTTTGATTAAACATAAGGGTTTTTTTTTCAATATTAGGTCAAAATAATGTGTAAAAATAAATATATAAATCCAAAAATTAGAGTATATTTTGGACAAATAAAGGTAATTTTTCACCAAAGTTCGTGAAAAACATTTGTGTTTTTGTATTTTTAAATAATTTTATTCCCTAAAACTTTATTTTTTTGCTTTTTTCCATAAAACTTGTAATTTTGCTGAAAATCAAGAAAAACCGTTTTTACATTTTATCTCCTCCCTCCTCCTTCCCAACATTAGATCGCCCGTAATTTATTTTTCTTTAATTTTTGTTGTTTTTCTGCCTTTCACAATGGGTTTTATTTTACCATATTTTTTTTTGTTTTAAAAATAATCGATTCTGGTCTATAAAGGAAATGTAAGTTTTGCGTAATGAAACTTTATAAAATTAAATATCTACCTTTAATTACGTGTATGTATGTCCACGAAAGAAGTACTGACATTTTTACTACGGGAAAAAAGAAATTTTAATAAAAGTCACATTTTAATACCTATCAGCAGAGATAAAATTATTTGAAATCTAAATCAATTTTAAAATATCAATTGAAAGCTAAGCAAAAAAACACCATAAGGCAAAAAGCTGAGGAACCGAAAATTGGAAAGAAACAGTTGTCATACACCAAGCCATTTAGAAAATTGCACATCTATGCTACTTCTGATACGTTAAGGTTTGCTAAGTGTGCAGTCAAATATCTTACATGCTATTTAAAGGTCTGGCTACACATAACCGCAGTGAGCCCGCAGCGTAACTCAGCCATGCGTCTTGCTTTTGACATGTAGGAGAAAGCAGGGCAATTTAATATTAAACTTACAGTTTTCAAATATCGTAAAAATAGTTCCAAAAATGTTTCTTTCTGGTTTTGGTCTAAAGACACCTCTGCTTAAGTTTACTCAACAAAATAAAAAAAGATTTTTATATAATATTTATTAACTGGAGTAAAATGCTTAATGAGCTGGCCTTGCAGGGACTCCCGACATTGGATTATGAATTTTCTATTTAAGCTAATAGCATCCGATATAGCTTTATGTGGTATGGATCACATGTATTAATTTTATCGGTAAAAGATTTTAAAATCCTAGAACCATCCATTACAAGATGTAAGCTTAATTTTGCCACCAATGCATAAGGTGCCAACTTTATGTTCCAATTACAATTCTAAGGCAAAAAACAATGAGGATTTAAATTTAGTCGGTCTTTCTCTCTCCGTGAATTACACATTTCATTTAGAAAGAACGACCCTACGGTATGTACTTATTGGATTCCATCGTGCCTTGCAAAATCCAATATACCTTATCTAGTGAAATATAGAGCAATAATAAATAATTCCAGCTAAACGAATAAACGTTTTCGGTTTTTGATGGAGAATTTTATTACAAAACAGTATTAGTTTCCAGACAGTTGTTTTCTCTTTTTGAATATCCGGTTACATTCTTTTATAAACAGCCAAAATTGAAAATAGCTGGAATCCAAATTATTGAGAAATATGAGATATTGCTTCATATTTTTTTTGTTTGTTTTTTTTATTTTCTTTCTAAAAATATGGGCTTCTTTACTCGTACATATAAATTATTTATAAAATTATTGTCACATTATGGATGGCCATTTTTTCAAACTTTCGCTCAAGTAGAATGCTGGAGCCTCAGGGCTCCAGTACTGGCATCAACAATGTTTCTTCTTCATACCAACATCTTCTCTTGTCTACAACTGATTCCATTCATAATTTTGCCAACGCTAGTACCCTTTACTCCAGTTTTTAGGTTTCTAAAAAAAATCTCTAAACCTGATTTGGAAAGCAAACGCAAAGCGACGCAGATATTTACAATCATGTTTCTTGTCACCAAAAAGTCATCAAATATCCATCCTTTACTTATCAGCGGCCGAAGTTTTGCAAAACAAAGACACCTTTAATCTTGTGGTCGTCACATTTGAGAATAAAGGTATGATTTCGAGCTACCTGCGGCACGCAGCAATCCGCCACGCAAGCGCCAGAGCCATTTATATTACCAGCAACGCTACTTGTTACTCCCAAGGCGAAAGCGACATATGAATGGCTCTACGCTTGCGTCGGCGGTTAGCTGCCTGTCGCGGTCCTCAGAATCTTGCGTTAACCTATAACTGGCATAAACACGTTGTATCTATAGCCACGGCAGCTTCAAAAGCCTGGATTTCTCCTTCGAGCCAAAAGTATTTTTAACCGAAAAATACCACATTTCATATATCTTTCTGTAATAGTTTTGAAAATATGACCATTTAAAGCTGGATATAATTTGAATCACATCTACAGTCCCAGTAGGCTTAGGGCTGTAGCATAATGGAAATTATACACCAACATTTTTACTATTTTTGAGATTTAAGTGGTCATATCTCAAAAACTATTAAAGATTAATATATTTATTGTGGAATTTTTGTAAAGCTTTTACAAAGACCTTTTAATGGTGACATTACAGGGTGTTCCATTAAAAAAAAACAAATTGCAGGGGAAGGGGGCACTAGCAAGAGTTTTTCTATTGAAAGGGGGTTATATAGCACCTTATTTTAAAGGCCTCTGGTTCTCTATTTAACGCCACTATGTTTTTAAAAATCAGCTTAGCCGTTCCAGACTTACAACCACTTGAAATTTGGCTTAAGTACAGTGGCGGTTAATAGGGTATCAAAGGGCCTTTAAAATGAGATGCAACATAACCCTCCTTTCAATAAAAAAAAATTCTACTGCCCCTTCCCCGCAATTCGGTTTTGCAGTTTGACCTTCAGTTTTGACTTAAGATTTGTGTTCAGCGGGAAAAAATACGCCCGACTAGCACACAACCCTTTTTTTGTGGACTTGTATTATTTTTTAAATTTATTTTTTTTTTTAATCTTTGGACAAACCACGAAGGCTAAAAGCCTAAATACTAACGCGTACCGTGGGGTGCTCCTAAGCGAGGTAAGAGGGAGTTTGTTGACACGGGACTTAAATACTTGAAGATTTGGGGGAAAGGAAAGACCCTCCGCGGGTAGCAGGTTCCACAATCTAGAAACTCTAGGAATAAAAGAACGAACAAAGTGAGAAGTTCGGGGCTCCTGTCCAGTTGGACCGTATAAGGATGCATACCACGCGGAACCACGAGTTTCTCTGTTGGGAACCGTGAGTCGAGGAACTATACTGGATAATTCTTCAGAGCAGAAGCCATGGAAGTACCTATAAAAAAGCGATAAATCCCCCACAGCCCGACGATGGGCAAGAAGGGAGCCTTTCTGTAAGTAAAGGATCATTAATGAGGACGAATAGCTCTTCTTTGAATAGAATCAAGAATGCTTAGGGTTGTGGGGACGCCATGCCCCAGATATGAGAACAATATTCCACGGGAGGTCGGATTTGGGACACATACAAAGTGTATAAATTAGAAGCGGAAAAAATACTTTTTGGCTCGAAAGAGAAATCCAAGCTTTTTGAAGCTGCCGTGGCTATAAATACAATGTGTTTATGCCAATTAAGGTTACTTTCAAATGTGACGCCCACAAGATTGAACGTGTCTTTGCTCTGTAAAACTTGGCCGGTCATAAGTAGAGGATGAGTATTTAATGACTCTTTTCGCGACAAGGTACATGATTGTGTTTTGGATGCATTAAAATGGACGAGATTTTTGGCGCCCCAATCAAATATTAAATTAAGCAAGCTGCATCGCTCTGCGTTTGTTTTCCAAGTCAGGTTTAGTGATGGGTTTAAAAACTTGAAAACTGGAGTGAAGGGTGCTATCGTCCACAACTAATCCTATTCATAGGATTAGTTGTGGACGAAGAAAGTCGTTGATGTGAAGAAGAAACAATGTTGGTGCCAGAACTGAGCCCTGAGGGACTCCAGCATTTACTTGGTGAAAGCTTGAAGAATGGCCGTCCACAATAACTGATATACGTCGATCAGATAGATAGCTAGAGAGCCAAAATTATTGTCATAATAATATTTAAAATTTGCGATTTTAATTAAGAGACATAATGTTTTACCACAGTTAATCAATTGTTAAAAATATGTATCTAAATCCAATTAAAAAAATATTTACGGTTTTTTGGTTTCTGCGTCAGTTTGTAAAAAGGCATTAAATTAAAAAAAAGTATAATGCATAATTGTCCAACAATTCAAATAACACAAAGAATGGAAAACAGTCAGCGTTCCAAATATTTTTTTATAAAGTCCCGAAACATAAGCTCTTAGTTATTTAATGTTAAACAGTTTCTAATTTTTTTTTCCATTTTAGAATTTTTACAGCACACTCACACAGAAAAGACACAATATGTTTAGGAACATACATAGCGAAATTCTGTTTTGCATTCCATCATTTTCGCAGAAATCTACAGGGCCTAATTAAAGGGTAGGGAAAAAGGAAATAACACTTTTATTACAAGCATTGGCTTATGTAGGAGGAGGTTAGGGGTTTGACCCCCTCACCCATTAGCATGAGAAAAAAGGGAAATTTGTATGGAAAAATTCTTTGTTGCTTATATTTTTATTGTGTACGGGTATATGGACCCCCCCTTTATCATAAGGGAAAAAGGAAAGAGAACATATTGTAGTAGGAAATTGAATAGAAGAGGGGAAACAAATGGTTTTTAAAAGGAGCCGATCTTTTGGTCTCCAAATATTTTGATACTATACTTTTTTTTGCATTCTTACCCCTCCCCCTCTCCTTGAAAAACCCTATATATACGTCCGTGGTTACAAGAGACGGGTAACGCCAACCTCGCTTTAAACCAACTCTCAATGGTATCTTTGGCCAGGCCACGGTATAATAGGAAAGGACATTAAAGAAATGCACTGTATAATTATCAAAAATAAAATAACTTTAATAATAAGAAACAATCATTAAAATTAAATAATAATCTAGTCTTTCATAAATTTATTTTTTAAACCATAAAACTACTTTTTTCTCATAATTTTAAATATTATATGGCAATTTGCAGTAACTTAAAACCCGCATAGTTTTGTTAAGTCTCTTTTTCGTCCTTGTCTTTCTTTTTTTTCGCAATCGATAATTCTGTTCAGACTCAGCTAGTCTAAACATTTAAAGTTTTTCTTTTTACAAAATAAATAGAACACTTAAACCTGATTAAACTCACAAAGTTATTTAATTTATTTCTAATTGAAATTTAAAATTACAGTTGCAAAAAGTTTCATTATCCGATTCTCTAGCTAAAGGTAAATGTAATTTTAAGTGGAATATTTACATAGCTATAATAGTTTTTTTTCCTTGATATAAATATTAATTTCCTTTTAGAAAATATTTAATTTTTAAATAAACGAATTTTTAATTTTTTTGCTAACGGTAGTACTGTGCTTTGAATTTCTCAAGTCAGTCTCTAACCCTGATTTGGACACGAAGCGCAGAGTAATCCAGACCTCTTTTCGGCAAGGCGCAAATTAAGACGTGTACAGCGCGTGCGAGGTGACGCGACAAGGGACACACGACGCGTACATACATGCCACACGCGCAAATTATAACGCGTGTATTGCGACCAACAGCCTAAAAAAATCTTTCAAATTACAACTACTATTACTACTAAAATTAGTGTTAATTTTACTAATTACATTAAGGAGTAAATACGGGAAGCCTAGAATCTAATGATTTAATCAATAAAAAACCAATGAAACTGTATTTCTGTTAAATTGAGCCACTAACACAAAGTCGACGCGTGTTCGAGGTGACCCGACTCGCGCCACGTCAATTTGCCCTGTAAAATTAAATTCTATTGAATTACAAGAGTACGCGCTGCTAAGTCGCGTTGCACACGTTAAGGTCTGGCTACATATAACCGCATCAAGGCCGCACCGAGCCCGGATTTACAATGATAGAGAATAGTGCGACAAATTAATTCGGAAAAATTTAAAAGCACATTTAAGTCCTCAAAAATATAAAAAGTTTTTTTTTTAATAAGCTAAGTCTATTCTTTTATGTATGTATGTCTTCATGATTAAATAAAACAGATTTTTCTACTTATTTCTGTTCCTTTTTATTCATACTCTAAGTGTAGTATAGGTAAAACTGTGTTACCATGATTGTGAAGGTTTATTTTAAGATCTAATGTAATTTAAAGCGTAGTATAACAGACTCATATTACTGCAATTTTATTAAATACAGAAATTTTTCCACCACATTCCACATTTTACCAGCGAGACGCACGGCTTCTGGCTCGTTGCGGTTATGTGTAGCTAGACTTTATACGCTTCTTGATTTGCGCCTGGCTCTACAAGACCTTTTATTATTTCTGGACCAAAGGTCTTAACTGCTTTATTACCTTAAAAAAACAATTTGGTAGCAAAAAATCTACCAATGGTAATTTTCTACCTTTGAGCGACCAAGTTTGTACTTGTGAGAGTTACATTTAAGAATTGTTGGGACATGCATATCACATTTATAGTTGCAGTAGTTCTAATCCAATCGGTAGACGTTGCATACATACCTATCTAGAATTTAGTTTACATGTCTGAAAAATGACGAACCCACAACTCTTGGTCTTCGTGATTTACTTAATACATAGTCTTTTTTTTGTTTATTATAAAAAGCTGCATTTTTTCATCTGTGTAACAGCTCACGAAGGCTTATGCCCAAGTACCAGAGTATAGTTAAGACCATATTTATTTCATTCTGAAAGCGATGCCGCCAAGTACACAAAAAATGATAAAGTAAACAAACCTTTTCGAATGCACATAGCCTCTGACAGAGCCTGATTACATATTTTTAGATAAATAAATAAAAATATTGCGAAAACATGTATCACGTACTTAAAAAACATCCTCTTATTTCGTCTCTGGCGTACCATAAAACCTCTAACGCGTGGCGTAGTCATCGGGTTAAATATTTTTTGCTGCAATAAATCTTTTCACAAAAGGGTTCATTTGCTTCATCATTTTTGTGTACTTGGCGGCATCGCTTTTAGAATGAAATAAATATGGGTCTAACTATACCGTCGTTGTCAGGTTAACAGATTTGTAACTCATCTATTTCTTTTTTCCGGAGACATTGTTCAAACCCTAAAACATGCAGTTTTTGCATTTTACAGCACCTTTAAGAAAACGTGGAAGTGCCACTAGGGACGTCATTTTTAAATACCTATACTACCTAAATATGTCTGCCAGCTAAGAATCGAACCTGGTCCTATTGGGTTGGAGATCAAAAACTTACTTCACGCTCTACGGCTAAGATCTCATAGATATTTTACGGCTTTCGCTCTTAGGAATCAGCCAACACAAAGTACCGCCCACATGCATACCTTCAAAAGTGGAGCGGACTGACCAAATAAAAAAAATGTACTTACTGGTTTTTGTAAATGGTATATTTAAATTTCTATTTCGCTTATTACTAATCACTTTTTGGTACGATTCAGCAAAGCACTTACTTTACTTACTTTCTTGTCGCATTTAAAACAAAATAAAATATAAAACTTTTAACAACAAAACCTCATGTTAATTAAACTTTATAGACTTTACAACATAAAATTTATTAAAACTTTATTACGCAGACTTTAAAGTAAAATTAAACTTTAATCAAAATTCCTTTTGTAAATAAATAAAACAAAAGGACAGAATAAACTGAAATTTATTACAATGGAACAGAAAACCTTATTAAACTGGATCCAAACTAAATTTGTGTAAAAGACAAGAAGAGGATATTATTTTCTATTACTAAATATATCATTTTCGTAAGCTCTTTGACAAACTTATTAAACTAGCTGACAAACTTTAACAAAGTATTTAAATCTGATATAGTAAAGATACGACTTTTCTCGTTATAAATTAATAGTGTCTTTCGTGTCGCTTGTATAAATAATAACTTATTATTGATATAATAAACTTGACTAGCTGTATATACAGGGTGTCTGATATTGGTGGCAGTTGCACTCCTCGCAATCTTTCGCAAAACATAACTGGTAGTTTTGATCCCGTTGAAATAGTTCCTCAATCAAATCCTAAATTTTCTTTTCGTCCTATTTCGTATATACAAGTACGTGATCTTATAACGAATATAAAAAACAATCCGAGTAAAGATGTTTATGATCTCAATATAAATGTCATAAAAAGTGTTAACGATATTTTAGTAGTACCTTAACTAAATTTATAAATCTAGCGATTAGTGAGGGCATTTCTCCAGATTGTCTTAAAATTTCAAAAGTAATACCCATTTTCAAAAGGGAGATCATAATGATCCTAATAATTATCGGCCAATATCGATTATTCCTATAATAGGAAAGATATTCAAAAAAGCTTTATATCTACAGCTAATGAACTATTTTGTGGATAACTTTTTGTTTTCGATGGTTCAATTTGGCTTTGTTCCAAATGGAAATTCCGCTGATGCCATAAATAATCTTGTGTCTTCAATTGCGGAGGCCTATCAAAATAAACAGTACGCGGGAGCCAGTTTTTGGATTTAACCAAGGCCTTTGATTGTGTCCATCATAATATTTTACTTGGAAAACTAAGAAAATATGGGATGTGTGAAAACTCAGTTAACCTACTTTCAACTTATTTGGAAAATAGAGAACAAATAGTGACCATTGATGGAAAAGCGTCCACTAAGCTGACCTGTAGTTTGGGAGTGCCCCAGGGATCAGTATTGGGGCCTCTGTTATTCTTGATCTTTATCAATGACCTTGACAAATATATGGTAAATTCGCTGTTGACCCCGTATGCAGATGATAGAACGTTGTTGAGCATAGATGGAAATTTGGATATTCTTGACCAGAAAATGCAGCGAGAAGTTTCTAGGGCTTCCGAGTGGTTCTGCGCAAATAAACTGAAACTAAATGAAAATAAAACATGCCAAATGATGTTTTCTTTGTGTGATCTCTCAAATACGAATAACCCTCTTAATGTAAAGTTTCTAGGGGTTCTTATGGATCCTAAATTAATATGGGACCAGCACATAGAGCAAGTAGCTACAAGGTTAACAGGAACTATCTTTTTAATTAGAAATTTGGTAGATGAAGTCTCAAATTCAGTTATAAAGACAGCTTATTATGCACTATTTGAAAGTACCTGCACCTATGCTATTCTTGCATGGGGACATTCTTGTTATACTAGCCGTCTGTTCTCTTTACAACGCCGGGTGTTAAGAGTTATGCTGGGACTAGGTTACCGAGAAGATGTAAAAAATTATTTTAAAGAACAAATTTTTTTAACTATTCCATGTTTATATATACTGTATGCGCTTCTACATGTTAAATCAAATTATAATGAATACTCACAACGTATTAATATTCATTCTCATAATACGAGAGGAAGAGGTAATCTACAATTGCTCTTTACTAGAATAGCGAGAAGTCGAAATGCACTCAATTACTATGGACCAAAATTTTTTAATCACCTGCCTGAAGAAATAAAGTCTTTGCCCTTCAAACCTTTTAAAACGAGAATAAAACAGGTCCTGCTAAATGGTGCCTGCTATTCATTTGACGAATTTTATGAAATTTTATAGATTTTCTAATTTTTTTACTGTGTGTACTGACATCTATTTTATAGTAATTTTGGTTATTTAAATGTATCTTAAGTGTTAGTTTATAAGTGACGTTTGTAAAACCTGTAGGTTGTTGACATAAATAAAATTATTATTATTATTATTATGTCTTCAATTACTTTGCAAAACAAAAGTTGCTATAAACAAAACTGTTATAGCTCTCTTAGTATTTGAGCTGCACAGCGGGGCGGTATTGAAAAAACTGCATTTTTAGGTACCTCTTGTATATGACTTGACTGACAACTAACTTAAAAGGTAAAAACCACTGATCTCGATGGATTGCCAATGTTATAACCTGCGCGAAACAAAAGTTACATTTCATGGGCGAAAAAACCGGTTAATACGCAAGCCAGTTGAGGGTAAACGCACCCGGACCCAAACAAACTATTCGAATTATAGGAAAGAATTTGTGGACCGCCTCCTGGTTTTCTGTTCGAAGTACGGTAGCTAATGAGCGTCACGGTCAGATCGCGGACGAAGGATACGGGGTGCCAGTGTTTGTATTTTGCCACGGCTTTTAAGTGCGCATGTTCGTTCACCCACTGCGCGCGGTCGTAAAAATCCGAATAAAGCTTCTTGCCACTGCAGATCTAAATGTAGGTTATCTATGATAAACAGTTGTTATTAAATAATTTATGGTTAGCCTAATATATTTTGTATTTTTATACAAGATATTAAAAAGCGGTCAAAATTAAAAAGCGGTCAAATTTTTGAAAAAAAATACAAAAAAAATAATCGAGGTGTTTTGGACTGTTATGTTGTTATGACACAATTTTTTGTCAAAATACGGCAACTGCTCCGTGGAATTGTCCAGTATAATTCCTTAACTTACATTTTCCAATAGAGAAACATGTACTGTCACACGTATGCATTCCTATACTGTCCAACTGGATAAGTCCCGAGCTTTTAAATTTGTTCGTTATTTTATTTCTCTAGTTTGTAGAATGTAAAACCAGTTGTCCACGGAGGGCTTTCATTTCCCTTCAAATGTTTAATTATATTTAAGTCCCGTGTTAATAAAGTTGCTCTTTCCTAGCTTCAGACACCACGGTACCTTAGCATTTACCTAGCAAAGATTATTTGCCGGCAATATACATTTTTATATTGGCATTGATGGTAAAGCATTGGCAATTGGTGGCAATATTATGCCAACATCTAATACGCATTAAAAAGTTAACCCTAAATAAACACTCAATTGCCAATAAATTTTACATGCAGGTGAATTCCCGGAAAGCATACAAAAATGGCGGCATACCAATCCTGATTAAATAAAGCATGCCTTTTGTTGCAGGCAAATAAATATTGGATTTTTGAAGGCAAACCTTCAACGCATATTCATACTTTTCAAATCATACTATTAACATTAGTATATAACTAACATTAGAGCAATTTTTTAATCTGTTTTATTTATAATGGCAGGTAAACAACATTATTTTATATTTTTTTACATAATTTAAAAGAAAAGGCCTTTTCATAACATTTTATTGTTACAAATCATGCAAATAAAAATTAAGTTAAACAAAATGTTTATTATGTATTTTTGAGAGAATAAAAATAAAATAATGATAAAATTAATTAGGTTAATTTCGATAGAAGGTGACAGATTCAAATTTCCCGCTTAGCCGAAATACAAGATTTGACGAATTAGACAGATGAAGAAAAATTGCTTTTGTTTGATCGCTTTGTGCAATTGTTTTCTACGTAGTTTTCTAGGTTTTTAGTTTTTTTTTAAAGAAAAGAGTTTTTTAATAGACATAATTAAGTGTATTCATTACCTAATTAGTGTGTGTTCTGTGATTAATTGGTGATGGCTTGTCGAGAAGGCGAGTTATTCAAGTAGACTGTTAGGAGCTGTAAAAATTTTGTTTAAAACCTTTTAAGTTTGTAGTTATTTAAAAAATATATATGAAAATAGGGAGTTGCCTTATTAAAAGTTTTAAGGGCGTGTTAATACAAAATATTATATATATTTAATAGTTTTTTTTTGACATTTAACTCCTTTAAAATATTTCTCCCTATGTTTTGAATCTGAAAATTGAGCGTAAGTGTCCCTTGAATACTTACTATTTTAAAGTGTTTTCTTTCGATTTACCATCGTTTTTTAAATTTTATTACATTCCTTTAATTTTTTATGGTTTATTGTTACTGTATAAAAATTAATATTATGTAATTTTTTTTTAATGATAAAGTTTTCCTGCCTTTTTTCTAATTTTTTGAGTATAAAATTCTAAATATGTAATTTAACTTTTGGGACATTCAACTCATAAAACTTGCAATACTTATTTAATAATAAATGCCATTATCCTAAACGCATTTTTTCATCATAGCTTATTAATTACGGATGCCATCACAGTATCCGCAACACATGGCCCAATAACGGCCAATTGCCCACTTTCGTGTCTTTTTGATACCTTTTTGCCAATGCCTTGCCATTAACGAAAGTGGACAATGCCAGTACATTAACTGTACATGGCCGGCAAAAAATGTTGTATGGGTAGGCTTTTAGCCTTCGTGGATTGTCCAAAGATAAAAAAATTAAATTAACCGCCACTGTTTTACTTTATCGACTTTGACATCATAAAGTAAGTAATAAGTTGTTTTGAAGTTATTATAACTTTGCAGAATGTATGTAATATCTTTGCTTTTGTAGATATATGAAATATTTTATATTTTATGCCGTAATATATTCAAGTTCCATAAATTTCGTCTCAAATTTAATAAATTCCATTTTCCGTCTACCTATATTTCTACATACTTCGTCCGACGTTATAAATAAGGGTCGATATTATCAAATTTAATCAAGTTTCACAATGTGAGGAGAATAATAATCAGTTTCGTCATTCTTCCTTTTCTTTGCTTCAGATTCCTTTAGGATTTTATGGGAGAAAACGGAAATTACTCTACAGGGTGTCACCTACTGTTTGTGGATGCAATCAAATACAGGGTGATTTAAAAATCGATGACGAAACCTAAAGGGGTAATTTTATAATATATTTTTTTTCAAAATGTCATTCGTTTTCGAGTTACAAGCCCTCAAAGTTTAATGTTTATTTTGGTTTTTTTCGCCATACTGCATTTATTTTTTAATCAATCCAGTTGATATTTGGCACACAAATCAAACTATGCAGATTCTGAAATTTTAAGACAAAAGTACTTTTTTAAATACCGCCAGAGGGCACTTTACCTAAAACTTACAATTTACATCATAACTATTTTATTTTGACAGATATTGCAAAGCTGGGGCGCCATTTTATAGACAATCAAAAACTTTAAAAATAAGGTACTCTTTATTAAAGTCGATAAACCTCACCGTTTAGGCACCAATAGACATCAAAGTTTTTATCAATTTTAATAAAATTACCTACATACATACATACAGTCCAGTAACTCAACCGACAAACTTTACGGGGCGATTCTACAACCCCCTCCCGACAGTGGTGCAATTAATTTTTCCGTTTTTATCACCTTCAGTCATCTAAGCCCCACATACTGTTTCTAAGGAAAACACAAATAAGTTCTAAATCTTCAACCAGCCACCTTCTCTTCCCAAGCTACAAACTTATTTTGTCTTTTCGCCCACATGGTGGCGTATGTGCTTACGTCCGTAACGATCTGGCTTGTGCTAGTGTTTCCAATCTTGAATCGGGTAGGCCTGATATCCTTTGGCTCAAACTTTCCCTTAGGTCTTCATCTGCTGTTTGTACCGGTCCCCATCTAATAATTCTTATGTCGAATTCTTTGACTTTCTTTCAACAAAGATCGATAGCATAATTTCTTAGTTTCCATCAGCTGAAGTAATCGTGCTTGGCGACTTTAATGTCCATAATAAGGATTGGCTGGGCTCTTCAAAACTGACCCCCAAGGCAGAGCAGCCAAAATCTTCGCAGTTAGTAACTCTCTCTTATCAACTTTATTATGGAACCTACCTACTTTCCTAGAGTCCTAAATCATAGTTCAAATCCCCTAGATCTCTTTCTTACCACCAACCCTGACCTTTATCAAACATCTGTTCCCCTGGGCACTATAACTCAGCCGACTGGGATGGCCTAAGGAACTTCTTCGCCACTTACCCCTGGAATTCCATCTGCTTTTCTTCTCGTGTTCCTTCTGAAATTTGCAATGAACTAACTGAATAATTTCAATTGGGCATTGAAACCTATATTCCACACACCATCAAGAATCCCAAACAAACCAATAACAAACACTGGTTTTCCAAATTTTGTGATAAAGCTAGAATTTTAAAAGTTCATGCTCACAAGTAGTTTCAACAGGATCCTAGTTCAGAAAACCGACAGGCCAGCATTGAAGCAAGAAACAATCACAATCAAAGAATTTCTGAATCCAAAGACTCCTTTAACAATCGTATTAAAAACAAAGTTCTTTCTTGCTCAAATGGCAGCAAATCTTCTAGTCCTTTGCGAAAAACATAAGTAGGAATTTATGTACCAATTCTTTTCCACCACTAACTTTGAAAGATGAAATTATTTCTACCGCTAAAGGAAAGGCAGAACTATTTGCTAAACAATTTGCTGCCAATTCAACCCTTGACCCTCCCGTAAATTATCCAATTCCAGCGGTTACCCCAGTTCCTCATAAAATGCCTGATATTATTTTTAGGGTATAACACATTAAGAGTATTATTTCTTCCCTTAATACCAAGAAATCGTCTGGGCTGGACGGCATACCAGCAGTGGTTTTAAAAAATGTGCTTCAGAACTTGCACCAATTTTAACTTGGCTTATTCGAATTTCTTACGACACAGGTATTTTTCCGAGAGCTGGAAAGCTGCACGTGTTAACCTATTCCCAAGAATGGATCCAAATCTCTTCCATCTAACTATAGATCAATTTCAATTCTCTAAGTTCTTTGTAAAGTAATGGAAAAAATTAATTAATTCACAAATTCACAAGTATTTAGAAAAACACAAAATTTTGCATGACAGGCAGTATGGATTTCGCCACGAAAGATCTACAGCAGATCTTCTTTCCTTCGTATCACACTGCTGGAATAAGTCTCTTGAGTTTCTAGGAGAGTCCCAGATCGTTACTCTTGATATATCAAGAGCTTTTGACCAGGTCTGGCATGCCGCCCTTCTTAATAAACTCTCCTCCTATGGTCTTTCAACTAAACTCTGTACTCTCTAGTTATCTATCTGATCGACGCATATCAGTTATTGTGGAAGGCCAAGCTTTCACCAAGTAAATGCTGGAGTGCCTCAGGGCTCAGTTCTGGCACCAACATTGTTTCTTCTTCACATCAACGACCTTCTCTCGTCCACAACTAATTCCATTCATAGTTTCGCCGACGAACTTTAAACCTGATTTGGAAAACAAACGCAGAGCGATGCAGATATCTCTTTCGCAGGATCTTAATTTAATCTTGGATTAGGGCGCCAAAAATCTCGTCCATTTTAATGCATCTAAAACACAATCATGTTTCTTGTCGCGAAAAGAGACATCAGATACTCATCCTCTTCTTATGAGCGGCCAAGTTTTACAGAGCAAAGACACCTTTAATCTTGTGGGCGTTACATTTGAAAGTAACGTTAACTAGCATAAACATTGTATCTATAGCAATGGCAGCTTCAATTATTGCTTTTTTATGGGTACTTTTATGGCTTCTGCTCTAAAGAACTGTCCAATATAGTTTCTCCACTCACGGTTCCCAACAGAGAAACTCGTGGTTCCGAGCGTATGCATTCCTATACGGTCACTGGACAGGCCCCGAACTTCCCACTTTGTTCGTTTTTTTTTATCCCTAGAGTTTCTAGAATGTGGAACCTGCTGCCCGCGGAGGTCTTCTTCTCCCCCCCCAAATCTTCAAGTATTTAAGTCCCGTGTCAACAAACTCCCTCTTACCTAGCTTAAGACACCCACGGTACATTAGTATTTAGGCTTTTAGCCTTCGTGGTTTGTCCAAAGATAGAAAAAAAAATTAAAACTTGTAAAATTGTATTTCGGTGTGTATTTAAATCTTCCTTGTATATTAGTAGTCTTAGCGATACCCCGGCAATAGAAGAAGAATAGGAATATGGCATTAGCTGCTAATGTAAAGTTAGCTGGTGGTACTAACTACCTAAAGCAATAGTTACATCTGGCGCTGGGTACTAATCATACCATACATAAAAAAATAAATGTCACGGAAAAAAATCTAGGAAGAAACTTAAAAGCAATAAATAAAAACTTTACCAACCTAATAAAAGACAAAATGTACCCAAGAGTTTTCATTTCGTATAAAATTGAAAATGCAATTAGCAGCTTTCAAAAGGTAAATAAAACTGAAATTAGAAATTTAATAATATTTTTAAAAAGTAATTTAGTAATAAAATAAAACCGTCCGACATATTACGTGAAAAATATTTCGCTGCAGTAATATATCTTGGCTACAATATAAAAGGAAAAAGTTTTGCAAACTTTTTAATAAATTTTAAACTTCTTATCTTATATTCCCTTCCCTGGAAAATTGATATTTCTGAGAAGAACTTTTCCTTCTGCACTGACGAGAAATATGTAATTAAGGTTTCTAAGGGTGAGGAATTTTTATAAAAATGTTATTTTTAAATTTATTTTTAAATTGATATCTTGTCACTTTTACAAATTGCATATTTTAAAAGCAATTTAGTAAAAATTCAAACTTTTATATATTAAAATATGATTTTCTTTATCTAGTTCTAGTTGAGAAAATTAAGCTTATATAAACTATACCAAGTGTTCCAAAACAACACCCTAAAAGTATTAAAGTAAGTAAAAGAAAATTACAGCGAATAAACGAGAACACCCTGTATAATAATCCATTTTCGGCAAGGAGTTGGAACTGTCAAGGCTTTTTGAGGAGTAAGGAATTATCTTCCAATAGGTACCCAAGTAACATAATAACATATTGGTCCGGTGATGGCTTAGCGTGTAAGGCGTTAAGTCCTTGAGCGCACAACGGACGTGAGGTGGGTTCGAATCCTGCTGAGGCGAACTACTTATTTATAAGTTGGTCGGAAATTTAGTGGTTAGCTCAACACCAGACGGACAAAGTGCCAAATGTATCGACGCTGAAGGCCACCAAAGGACCAGGGCGCCGGAACTCATTTTGCCGTGTCCTGCGCAACTGTAGATCATGCGGACCCCACTCAGTTGGTAGGTTCATCAGTAGTGCCCCCTGGGTGGGGACGAGGTCTTAAGTTGTCGCTCATAGGACCGTGGATCGGAACTCACGTTAAGCTGTAGGTCCCATCTGGATGACATCACCTAGGCGTAAACAGACAGGACGCACAATAAGCCGAGCGGCTTCAGTGCATGGGTCCCGGCCCTATTCTAATCTAATCTAATCTAACATAATATAAAAATTTAGCTTTTAAAAATTAGAAAAGCCAAGTTTCAATTCATTAACATTTGGTACATGGTACCTGCCAAAGCTAATATGAGTCAAACTTCATAGTCTCCCATCGCTTTTGTTTTGTATGAAAGTTTTAGTAAAATATAAATAGCGTGGCAAGGTTAAAAAGATTGTCAAAAGAAAATAGCAATACTATATACAAAATCGTATGCTGAATTCTCTGTAAAGCAAGATAGGGATTATAATTTAAAAAAACTCACTTTACATTCATTTTTTTCTTTGGGACACTGTGTATACAGCAAAATATTTTACATAACATTAATTTTAATACTAACTGTCTAACTAAGATAATAATTTAAGTATAGAAGGAACAGTTTAAAAATGTAAATTCGGTGCTCTTTGATAAGAAAAAAAATCACAAAAAGTTTAAAGCAAATAAATCGGCATGCTTGTCTTTGCGGCCGCCTTTGCTATATTTCTTTTATGATATGCCGGTTGATGCAGGTGGTCATCGCACTATGGGATAGAAATTAATTTTTGTGGTCAAAATTCTGAAACTTACCAATCTAACTTAAAATAAGGTGCTTTTTACTGGAAAAATATTATAAATTATTACAAATGCTTTTTGGAAACCTAAAACTTATTATATGTTATTATAAATTTACACCCCCCTTAACATTATTATTTTTTATTGTACATAATAAACTAAAATGTCAGCTTGTTTGGTTAATTCGGTAGTATTCTAATCAGTAATCCGATGATTATTATCTCATATGATATACAGGGTACGACAATAGGTATGATTTTTTTAAATAGAATACCCTGAATATTATATCACCACCAAAAAATCTTTTAAAATGCTTTAAAAAATACTACATTTGATGTGTCTATCTCAATTAGTTTCGGAAATATGACCATCCAAATATGAAAAATAATTTTAAATTATTCTTAGAAGCGTAATAGAGATACATCTTCCCAACTTTTTTTATTTTTTAACGTATAAAATAAATAAAAACACTGTTTTGTTGGGTAGATTCTGTAAAATCCATATCTTTCATCAGAATGCTTTTATCTTTTAGGATATACAGTGTAGGACAAAACATATTAAATTTTAAAATGGAAAACCTTGTAAATTATAAAAAAAATCTTGTATCTGTCCTTACACTCAGAAGTAGCAATAAGTAGAAAGGCAATTGTAAGTACAAAAACTGATAAAGAAAGAGGTAAAAAAATCTTTGACAAAGAAGACTTCGCGAGGCTGCATCGGAAACACAACAATAGCTCTTATTATTTAAACTCTTTTACTTTTTTAGTAAACAAGGCTAATATTAAACTAAGTAGATTAAATGTTGTATATTTATGTTTACTTAAAATACATTTTCAAGTTTCTTATTACCCCATAAGAAGTCGTCATATACTTTTATAATTCTGCGTACATGTAGTTTGGAGTATCTACTTTGAAATACACAGCATGAGCCATTAAAATTTCAAAGTTGCTATTTGGCCAAAATAATGGATTTCTATCCCATAGTGTATCGGCGCGTCGCTGTAAAGGATAGCGGCCTTTTTTATGTTTTTTTGTATTATTTTCAAAGGGTACCGAATTTGTGCTTTTAAAATGTTCTTACTATATAAAAATGTATGTTGATTAGAATATTTTGGTGCATACAGGGTGTCCCAAGAATGGTAATGACTGTAAAGTAAGTTTTTTCTTTAACTTTTAATTCCTATTTTGCTTTACCTGAATAGGATTACCTTACAATACAAACAGTACCCACATTGCGGTATTATCTAGTCTACAAATAATTTAATTTTTTTCCAATCAGTTTTAGCAAAGAAAAAAAAATAAAATACTTTGATTTTGAGTTTAATGCCTATTTAAATTAAATTTTTAATTTCCATTTGTTTTAGCAGCTGTGGCTTTGTTAAAAATAAAATAACAATATTTTATGTAAATAAAGTATTCTTTGTTTTAATTTTCGTTCTCGTATAACAGTTTTTGAAATTACATTTGATGTTTAAAAAGTAATTTATGTAACAAGTAAATAAAGTAGTTCTTTTTTAACGAACGGGAATGATTTAATATCAAGCGTAAAAGTAAGACACTTTATGCATGTGTTGCGTTTTACCACCGCATAAAAATTTTTAAAATTTATTTTTTATACGTATTTTATTTATTTATATTAATTATTTATTCTTAATTTTTGTGGTACAGCCATTATATTGTAACCAAAAATCATTACCCTTCTTCTTTAACACGCTTTTATTAGCTTGGGTTGTAACTATCTATCTATCTATCTATGTAACGGAATCTTTGAGCCTAATTTTTACCAACTTCCAGCGATTCAATTTCTTTGAAACTTTGCACACATATCAAGGACCGATGACCATGCAATAATTTAAAAACAGTATCCCGTTATCCTGATTAGGACCGCCAGGATAAATAAATTCCTTTACAGATCCTCTGTGTCTCTTGACAAATGGCGAAGGAATTTTTAGTGAATAAACTGGAGCATTTATTTTTAAAAAATTAATTGATATATCGAACTAAAAATGAAAATAAATAATAGTTTAAAAACTAAAAACACGCTTTTATATGCAACCGAACTAAAAATTAGAAAATAATTTTTAATTACAAAGAGTTTGTCACTTCAGAATAAAAGCGTGGGGTGCTTAATATATTAAATGTTATAATTATTCTATTTGCAAATATCTATGAGGGAAAAGTTATGAAAAAATAGTAAAATGCACCCCACGCTTTTTACTTTGAAGTGACAAACTCTTTGTAATTAAAAATTATTTTCTAATTTTTAGTTCGGTTGCATATAAAAACGTGTTTTTTTAGTTTTTTTAAACTATTATTTATTTAAAAGACAATCATGTTTTTCTTAATTATGCACTAAGGTATTTAAGAATATTTAGAAAATTTGTATGTACTTACTTTATGTGGAAATAATACCAAAACAGTATAAATTCTTTTCAACTTCTAAGTCATTCAAACTTATTATAATGGTAAGGAGCCCAAGAGGGGATTTCGGGATATGCGGCAGATTAATATACCAGAGGATTCCTTGTGGTTAATTACCTTTACCAAATATGAACCCTGTATACAGGGCCGGTCATAAAAAACAGAAATATATTCATCAGAAATTGTTGAGCGCGTCAGATTAAGATAGGTTGAGTTAATTACATGCTAAACAGTATATATTTCACTAATCTTACAATTTGATAGTGACGTAAAGGAAACAGAGGGCTATAAAAAAAGGGAATTTTTACAGTTTCGAGCATAGCGATTTTTTTTATTTAAAAAATAAATAAAGAATAACGAAAAAATATAATCCGCTATAATCCGAATAATTTCCAAAGGCCGAAATAATAACAAAATTTTTTTGACATATATTTAAAAATCTATAGCCGCTTTCCCCACTAATGAAAATGTATACATTATTTAGCATGTTTTTCTTCTTATCATCCAAGCTTTGCAATCCAGTAGGTCTTTTCGACACTCGAGTAAATCCCATTTAGCATTGTAGGGTCCCGTACTATAACTATTTATTTCGTTAATAATAAATAAAAAATAGTTAAACTTTTAACAATATAAAAAAATATACAGGTTGGCCCACCATATTCGACACGGGCTGTAGCTGGATAACCATGGGATTTTAAAAAAAGTAAATACTGAAACATATACAGGTCGGATAAGACCACAGTATAAAATTATTTTAGTCTATACAGGGTGTCTCAAAAAAGTGTGACGTATCAAAGTTATATTTTTTTAAATGGAACACCCTATATTTCATGACGGTTTTAGATTCTACTTTAAAAAATAACTTAAGTTTGTTTATGGTACTAAGTGTCTAATTTTATTCGTTTTGTGATATTTGATTTTTTGAAAAATGCAGAGGTAAAATTAAATTGATTTTACTTTAACACTTTTAACACTTTAAACTTGTCAAATCAAATCAAATATTGTACCGGGTGATCAAAAATAATTTCAATTTTTCAGAAAATCAAATAGCCATATCTCTCTTATTTTAAATGGAACACCCTGTATTTTTTTACGTCACATGATGACAAATAAAATACTCTTTCAAATGGTGTATAGGTTGTTTATACCTATCTTTTGGGCTTTTTAGTAAAATCTGTTTTTACAAATTTTTAGTCCAAATGTTTATTTAAATTAAAGTTGGCTGTGACATAGCAGCCATTAATATTTTCTTAGGAAAATAACAACGACCATTTATTGATTACTAGTGTTTTAGTCGGTTTAAGTAGAAATTTCAATAATTTTAATTAAAAACCCTTCTTCTACAACAACAAGATGATATAATACTGGTAGGATGGGAAAAAAAATGGTTTACTTCAGTCTAGAGTTAATCTGAACAATATTCCAGAAGAAACCATCTGATAACACTTAATAGTTGCTTTAAAAAATTTGACACAAGTGATTATGAATAATGAGAAACGAGTTATAGGCTACAGAATGTCGTCATAACTGACCAGAGGATTGTTTTAAAAACACAAGTTTTTATCATTACCACATTCAGCTGAAATAAGTGTTATTGGAAGTAGCATTATAAGCCACTAATGAATTTTTCTGTGAATTTTAAAAATAGTGGCAGAATAATACAAAATCTTTTAATTTTGTGCTTTTCCAACAAATTTACATTTTGCAATAACGGCTTAGTAAATAGGCATAGCTATATCACAGCCTACTTACATTTAAATGAGACATTTGGAAATAAAAATATGTTAAAACAGGAATTTACTTAAAAAGTATAAAAGATAGGTATGAGCAACCTATACACCATTTGAAAAAGCATTTGGTTTGTCTTCATGTGGTGTAAAAATACAGGTGTTCCATTTAAAAATAAGAGAGATATTGCAATTTGACTTTCTAAAAAATTGAAATTATTTTTGATCACCCTGTATAATCTATGATCTCGATATGACCTACGTATGATAAGGCAGACTTTTCCTAATCTTGTAACAAATTTCAAAGTTTAAGGAGTTTATATTGTTAAAATAAAAATAATTTAATTGCACCCCTGCATTTTGAAAAAAAACAAATATTACAAAACCAATAAAATTAGACACTTGGTACTATTAACAAACATAAATAATTTTTTTATGTGGAATCTTAAATCGTCATAAAATATTGGGCCTTTTATTTAAAAAATATAACTTTGATACGTCACACTTTTTTGAGACATCCTGTATAGAGTTAAATAATTTTATACTGTGGCCTTATCCGACCTGTATATGTTTCAGTATTTACTTTTTTAAAACCCCATGGTTATCCAGCTACAGACCGTGTCGAATATGGTGGGCCACCCTGTATATATTTTTTTATTTCTACACCAAAATACCCTCTTAATGATTAAAATAGAAAAAATATCGGTCGTTTAAAAAATAAATATTTTTTCGTCATTCAAACAATTTCGTGACCTTTTTATTACGAAAGGTCATGCCGGGCAAAAATAGTAAAAGGGCAAACTCCTGCTCGATCCTAAATTAATTAAATTTTAATTATTGTTTAGCTGTTAAGACTCTCATTATTTACGGAATTACCTCGAAGTAGGCTAATCAATATTTGATTTCCGTTTTCTTGCTTGTATAAACGCAATTTATATTTAATGCTGCTAACAATAATTAGATGAAAACGCCATTACCTTAAATTGAAACAGTTTAGAGCTAGGAAACTTTGCCTGGATATTAATTTACGTACACAATAGGTTTACTCTATAGTACTTTATGCATATAAATTAAAAACTGCAAAGAAAAAAAGGCTCTGGCTAAACGACCGCCGGCGGTTTTGCTCCATTATAGGAAGAAAACCGCCGTCCAGCGGTTTTTTTATATCTACGTATATGAATACCGCCAAAATTATAATTAATTTGTTATTACCGGCGGTTCTTACTTATTTTATTGATAGAAGCCGCCGTCCGGCCGATTTTCTTATAAAAACTAATAAAAACCGCCGAAAAATCGTTAAAGTTAATCTAACTTTTAATTATTTATTCTGCTGCGTAAGCGTTTAGTTTCTTATGGTTTTATTGTTTATTATTGTAGTTTAGCTAATAGCACCCTTTGGAAAAACAAATTGAGTAGTATAGCGGAATGGAGACCAGGCAAATAAAAACCACTATTGTATTTATCCTAACGTTTCGTGGCTGGATTGCCACTTTATCAAGGGCCTATAATTAAAAAGACACATTACAAAACTATTTTGTCACATGGACCCAATAATTTACAACACTAAAAACACTTTAAAAAAATATTGTCATGGCAGGAAAGGCGAAGAAATAACTTATCAGGACGTCATCGTCAGACATTAAAGTCAGCAAATTAGATATAACCTTAAATTTTAAAAAGTGGCAAATTGTTTGTTCTAAAAATTAAGTTATGCATATGGACAATAACTACTACGTTTCTGCCATATCTTCGCTTTTTATCGTCTAAACCGTACCCATTAGACAGAAATACTTCGAGAGCGTTCTGCGGTAGGTGATCTCACTTAGCTTTAAAAGAAATATCTTCGGCTAGTGTAAAAATCTGCATCTCGAAGTTGGACAGTTTTCCGTGAGATGGTACTTTGCATTGCAAGGAAATTGCATGCAGTAAAGGAGTTTTTTCCTATTTTTAATTTTCAAATAAAATATCGCATCATTTTAGCTTTTAAAAAAGTATATGCGACAATTTTCGTCAATAAGACGTCAGCTTGCTGCTTGAAGTATCTCGCAGTTGCCCACTTTCGTGTCTTTTTCTTATCTTTTTGCCAATAACTTATTAATGATGGATGCCATCATCTTAAACGCATTTTTTTGCCAATAACTTAGTAATGACGGATGCCATCACTTTATCTGCAACACGTGGCCTAACAACGGCCAATTGCCCACTCTCGCGTCTTTTTGATACCTTTTGCCAATGCCTTGCCATTAAAGAGTGTTGGCAATGCCAGTAAATTAAATGTACAACGCCGGCAAAAAATGTTATATGGACATTAGTAAAAAAAACATTATGCACTTGTTACATAGTTGCCAATTATAAATATTATATTTACTTTCATTTTAGACATGTTTTAACAAACATTATACAAACATATCACAAAATAATTATACTAGAAAATTAAAAAAAAAAGATCAAGAATCTAAAAATATAAAAGTATTGATTAACTGTCGAAGGCAGAATGATAAATTGCCTAAAAGAATGTGAAAACATACAGCACAATCCAACGAGTTATTTAGGGGAAATGGACCAAACCATTAATTATTCTGTACGTTCAAACATACTTAACTTAATATATTTATTTTTAAATATCCATTCGTTTTTACCAGTTTAATTATACACTAATAATTTACGAAAAATCGTTCCCTGTTTGACACGTGTCAAGTAGCAGACAAGTTACTAACATGGTAACTTAAAAATGTTAGTCTCTGGGCCAATATTGAGATTAACTTTATGATAAGAACACTTTTAAAACCTTTTAGAGGGATTCCTTTTGACGAGTCTACCACAAATATTCATACCCCATATAACATTTTTTGCGGGCGTTGCACATTTAATTTACTGGCATTGCCAACACTCTTTTATGGCGTTGGCAAAAAGGTATCGAAAAAGACGCAAAAGTGGGCAATTGGCCGTTATTAGGCCACGTGTTGCAGATAAAGTGATGGCATCCGTCATTAATAAGTTATTGGCAAAAAAATGCGTTTAAGATAATGTCATCAATCATTAATAAGTTATTGGCAAAAAGATAACAAAAAGACACGAAAGTGGATAAATGCAGATACTCCAGAGCAGCAAGCTGACGTCTTATTGACGAAAATTGTCGCATATACTTTTTTTTAAAGCTAAAATGATGCAATATTTTATTTGGAAATTAAAATAGGAAAAAAACTCCTTACTGCATGCAATTTCCTTGCAATGCAAAGTACCATCTCTCGGAACACTGTCCAACTTGGAGATGCAGATTTTTACACTAGCCGAAGATATTTCTTTCAAAGCTAAGTGAGATCACCTACCGCAGACGCTCTCAAATTATTTTTGTCTAATGGGTACGGTTTAGACGATAAAAAGCGAAGATATTGCAGAAACGTAGTAGTTTATTGTCCATTACGCCATCTATCGGTATGTCAAAAAAACTATTAAATATATATAATATTTTTTATTAACACGTCTTTAAAACTTTTAATAAAGTTTTGAACAAAATGTTTACAGCTCCTAACAGTCTACTTGAATATCTTGCCTTCCTTCTCGACTAGCCATCACCAATTAATCACACAACACACACTTATTAGGTAATGAATACATTTAATTATGTCTATTAAAAAACTTCTTTTCTTTAAAAAAGAAACTAAAAGCTAAGAAAACCACGTAGAAAACAAATGCACAAAGCGGTCACCTTCGGTCGAAATTAACGTAGCTAATTTTACAATCATTTTATTTTTATTCGCTCCAAAATACATAATAAACATTTTGTTTGACCTTATTTTTATTTGCATGATTTTTAACAATAAAATGTTATGAAAAGGTCATTTCCTTTAAATTATGTAAAAAACATAAAATAATCTTGTTTAGCTGCCATTATAAATAAAACAGATCAAAAAAATTGCTTTAATGTTAGTTAAATACCAATGTTAATAATATGGTTTAAAAAGTATGAATATGCGTTGAAGGTTTGCCTTCAAAATCCAATATTTATTTGCCTGCAACAAAAACGCGTGCTTTATTTAATCAGGATTCGTATGCCGCCATTTTTGTATGCTTGCCGGCAATTCGCCTGCATGTAAAATTTATTGGCAATTAAGTGTTTATTTAGGGTTGACTTTTAATGCGTATAAGATGTTGGCATAATATTGCCACCAATTGCCAATGCTTTACCATCAATGCCAATATGAAAAATGTACATTGCCGGCAAATAGTTTTTGATGGGACCGCCATATATGGAAGCGGCGCTGTAACCCAGCCTGTATTTTTCGGTTATTGTGGGACAGCACGTAGTTTCTCCGTAAGAAATATTACATATATATATAATAAAACAAATGAATTTCTATTTATATTTAAGCATACTTAATTAAAAACAGTTAAATTATTTTTTTGTATGGCAACACCTAATCACATCTAGACTAAATGCGGCACTTTTGACAAAGGTAAACAAATAAAATATCGATGGATTCAACAAAACCCCAAATAATATCTAAAAAGTTTGTGTATTACCTAGGTAAAGAATACAGGGTCATCCAAATTAAGTTTCTGTCATTTGTAACTCAAAATATGAAACAGTTTAAATTAGCAAACCAGTAGCTTTTTACGCTCTTTAAGACTAAAAATTAGAAAAACAATTGACAATCTGGTTGCTGAGTTATACAGCGAAATACCCCTTTTTTAAATATAACACCCTGTATATTTTATCACCATTAGAAAGTTCTTTCAAAATCCTTTAAGAAAAGTCTGTATGTAATATATCCAATTTTTCATAGTTTCGGAAATATGGCCATCCTCAGGAGTTTAATAGTAAACTGGATTTTTATATAAAACACCGTTTATATGGCATCATTATTAAAAAGATATTTTAAAGAGCTTTAAGAAAATACCACATTTTATGTGCCTATCTTTTTAGTTTTGGAAATACAGCCATTTAAATTTGAAAGATAGTAGATATTTTCCCCCGTTTTATTTCTGACATAAAACCTATTGCCTATAGCTTAAAGCTGTAATATAATGGAAATTTAACGTAATTTTTAGATTTGAATGGCCATATTTCCAAAACTATAAGAGATAGACATATCAAATGTGGTATTTAAAGCTCTTTTATATATCTATTTATTGGTAATGTAATATACAGGGTGTTTTATTTAAAAATGCCAGTGTACTTTAAAATTTCTGAGAATGGCTATATTTCCGAAACCATGGAAAATTGGATATATCACATATGGACTTTTTTTAAAGATTTTTAAAAGATCTTTCTAATGGTGGTAAAATATACAGGGTGTTCCATTAAAAAAAAGGGTATTTTGCTGTATAACTCAGAAACCCGATTGTCAATTGTTTTTTCTAATCTTCAGTCTTAAAGAGCGTAAAAAATGCTACTAGATTGCTAATTGAAACTATTTCGTATTTCAGATAATTACGAAGTTACGAATGACGGACACTTAATTTGGATGACCCTGTAAATGTCTTATATTTTATGCATTATCTGAATATTTTAGGTAAGCATAAATTATCTAGAAACTTCAATATTTTAATTAATCATTTAACTGTCTATAAACGGAGATTTCTAATTTCGTATAATAGGTACTGCGACAGTAAAAAATTATTTTCACTAATAATATCTTACTTTATCGACTCCGGTATAGAACTCGATGCAGACTTAACTGAATAAAATTTCAGTGCTGTATCGGCGGTGAGATTTATATCCTACCGTAGCGCAACGATGGTTTGCCATATAATAAGACCCTTAAGGGTTCTCTGTGTCATTCGCCATGGACTCGGTTACTAATGAGTAGGGGTAAGCGAATAGCGTTTGAATCTAAACGAATCGAATATTAATATTTGATTTGAAATTCGAATCGAATAATTCGAGTTTCCGAATTATTCAAAATTCGACGAATAATTCAAAAATTTCGAATAATTCCAAATTTTTTGAATAATTCACGAACAATGTGAATTATTCACTAATAACAAAATATAAATAAATTCTCTAATTTATTTAATTAAGATTCCTTTTGATTAAAAAATTAATTATCCGAAGAAAACAATTGCTCAATTTAAATATATATTAATTTCAGTCAGTAACAAAAAATTTGGATACTAATATACTAGCAAGAGATCTTTCCAATTCATTTTACCTTTAATAATTTTTAATTTACTTAAAAAAAATTAAGGGGTTCAAGGTTATACACACACTAATAAAAAAATAACTTGATTCAAGAGCCAAAATCATGACTCAAAAACACCATCCGGAAGAAAGTACTTTTTTTAAATTAAAAGAATAAAATTTTTAATCCAAAAAAATATTTGAGGACAAGAATGGTTTTTTAGCACAAGAATTAAGAATTTTTAATGTATTCTCTTAGCTCCAAAAAATTATTTCCTTTAAAATGGTGTTCTTAAGTCAAAATAATTTTTTAGTGTATAATGTTTTAAAACTCTAGAAAATAATTTGTCTAAGTTTTTTTATATATATTTTAAAATATTTTATCTATGAAGAAAAATAATAATAGTTGTATCACCAGATTCAGTATCATATTTATTATTTTCGAACAAAAACTTGTAGTAAATTTTCATAATAATTGCTTTATTTATGAAATTAGTAATAAAATCTTAGGGTTTAAATAAAATGCTTATTATTAGTCAAAATAGTTAAATATCAAACATAACAAATCCTAAATTCAATATCCTCTAAAATTCTCGATTACTACAATAATCCGTAATAATTCGAAAATTTTACGAATTATTCGATTCGAGTTTCGAACTGCGACGCGATGGTAAGGAATTATTTCCACTATTAACATCTATCAAGAATTGTATAGAATACCTGAATTATACGGTTTACCGGTAACATATACACATTGTGTCTGATCGATGTTAACAATTAAGTTCCAGTGTGTTGAACAATAGCAGATAGAGACTAGAGAAACTTATTTACGGAAGTCGATGATAATCCGTCCGAAACGTAAAGCAAATTTTCTTCCGCTTTAGACCACTTCCTATTCATGCTTTTGCAATAATTACCCTTAGTAGGTACACTGGCACAATTTGTATACTGGATAAGCAATAGCTAACGGTATATCGGCCAGTAAAGCAACAACAAAGGATGTATGATTTTAAAAGATCTTTCTAATGGTGGTAAAATATACAGGGTGTTCCATTAAAAAAAAAGGGTATTTTGCTGTATAACTCAGAAACCCGATTGTCAATTGTTTTTTCTAATCTTCAGTCTTAAAGAGCGTAAAAAATGCTACTAGATTGCTAATTGAAACTATTTCGTATTTCAGATAATTACGAAGTTACGAATGACGGACACTTAATTTGGATGACCCTGTAAATGTCTTATATTTTATGCATTATCTGAATATTTTAGGTAACGCATAAATTATCTAGAAACTTCAATATTTTAATTAATCATTTAACTGTCTATAAACGGAGATTTCTAATTTCGTATAATAGGTACTGCGACAGTAAAAAATTATTTTCACTAATAATATCTTACTTTATCGACTCCGGTATAGAACTCGATGCAGACTTAACTGAATAAAATTTCAGTGCTGTATCGGCGGTGAGATTTATATCCTACCGTAGCGCAACGATGGTTTGCCATATAATAAGACCCTTAAGGGTTCTCTGTGTCATTCGCCATGGACTCGGTTACTAATGAGTAGGGGTAAGCGAATAGCGTTTGAATCTAAACGAATCGAATATTAATATTTGATTTGAAATTCGAATCGAATAATTCGAGTTTCCGAATTATTCAAAATTCGACGAATAATTCAAAAATTTCGAATAATTCCAAATTTTTTGAATAATTCACGAACAATGTGAATTATTCACTAATAACAAAATATAAATAAATTCTCTAATTTATTTAATTAAGATTCCTTTTGATTAAAAAATTAATTATCCGAAGAAAACAATTGCTCAATTTAAATATATATTAATTTCAGTCAGTAACAAAAAATTTGGATACTAATATACTAGCAAGAGATCTTTCCAATTCATTTTACCTTTAATAATTTTTAATTTACTTAAAAAAAATTAAGGGGTTCAAGGTTATACACACACTAATAAAAAAATAACTTGATTCAAGAGCCAAAATCATGACTCAAAAACACCATCCGGAAGAAAGTACTTTTTTAAATTAAAAGAATAAAATTTTTAATCCAAAAAATATTTGAGGACAAGAATGGTTTTTAGCACAAGAATTAAGAATTTTTAATGTATTCTCTTAGCTCCAAAAAATTATTTCCTTTAAAATGGTGTTCTTAAGTCAAAATAATTTTTTAGTGTATAATGTTTTAAAACTCTAGAAAATAATTTGTCTAAGTTTTTTTATATATATTTTAAAATATTTTATCTATGAAGAAAAATAATAATAGTTGTATCACCAGATTCAGTATCATATTTATTATTTTCGAACAAAAACTTGTAGTAAATTTTCATAATAATTGCTTTATTTATGAAATTAGTAATAAAATCTTAGGGTTTAAATAAAATGCTTATTATTAGTCAAAATAGTTAAATATCAAACATAACAAATCCTAAATTCAATATCCTCTAAAATTCTCGATTACTACAATAATCCGTAATAATTCGAAAATTTTACGAATTATTCGATTCGAGTTTCGAACTGCGACGCGATGGTAAGGAATTATTTCCACTATTAACATCTATCAAGAATTGTATAGAATACCTGAATTATACGGTTTACCGGTAACATATACACATTGTGTCTGATCGATGTTAACAATTAAGTTCCAGTGTGTTGAACAATAGCAGATAGAGACTAGAGAAACTTATTTACGGAAGTCGATGATAATCCGTCCGAAACGTAAAGCAAATTTTCTTCCGCTTTAGACCACTTCCTATTCATGCTTTTGCAATAATTACCCTTAGTAGGTACACTGGCACAATTTGTATACTGGATAAGCAATAGCTAACGGTATATCGGCCAGTAAAGCAACAACAAAGGATGTACGCCTATCATCCGATACCAAATGTTTACATGCCGGTATTTGCGTTAGACTGTCTCTTTTCCTCACATGCCTATGTGTTAAGTTATTTAGCTGATCCGGTATACACTTTATGCTAGCTTCAAGGTTTAAATAAAAATTTAAAAAACCAACAACAATATTCCATTGGTTACGTTTGACCTCGTACTATCAATGAAAATACTCAGATTTGCAAAAATTGCATATTTTTGCTCATTTGTTCGATAAATTAAAAGACAATACCTTATATTAACTAAAAATTCTTGCTTTTTTATTCTACGTGATTCGACCCAAACGCCATTATGGTCATTTTAGAAAATATTTTTTCATTTACTAAATATTTTAAATATAGTAAATTAATTACTATTCTTATTAAACCATTAATGTTGTTTTAATTTTTTTGTGCTTTTCATAGGGTAAATTTGACCTTGAATTATGTGCAACTTGTGATAAGAAAAGCCGTTTAAGGTCAATGGGTAAGTCGGGTCTGAGGTCAGGGTTGTGATCATTGACCTCCTAGGGAATCCCGACATCGTGCACGGGTTATCCGCCTGCCATTTTCACCAGCAGGCGTGTTGTAAAAGCGGCGAGTCTTTCCGGTTATCCAAAGGCCACAAAAGTTGCAGACATACTAAAAGTGGAATTTTGTCACAATCTGGTAATTTATATTATCTCCCACATTATAACTTTTATTTAAATTTATTCTTTACTTGAGCAGGACCTGTGAGGTACAGTGTATTATAAACAAACAGCCCAGGTTAAAAAATAAAACTGGAAAAGTTCATCAAGAATGGCTGGGTTCAGGTGAAGCTCATAATTATGAACAATAAAAGGTTGCTAAAATGGTATGGGCGTCAGCAAAGCGGGAAAAAAAGTGATCTGATTGAGAGAACATCACCATTTGTTTACTAGCTAAAAACCTATAATAGCTATTTATGTATTATCAGGTCGAAATCTAGCCCTCGGGCCAGAGGCCCTCGGGCTATTTTGACCTTCAGAGCTTTATAGTCCAGTAAAGCCCGTGGTGCATACAATACTTTATGTTTTACCCAAAAGAGTTTTTCAATGACTAATTTTTATTATTTATTCGCAATATAAAAATAAGTTGCACCTGTACCTGTATACGTAAGTAGATAATGACTGGTGTTAAGTTTGACTTTGATGTTTCTATCAGTTAGTCAGTTGGCATTTTTTATTTAACGATTTGCTCAAAATGAGAGAAATTTCACAAAATATAAGAGAAAAGGCCATAAAAGCGACCGAAAATCTTTTTCCAGTTAAATCAAGGCAACAGTATGATCGAGAGTATGGCATATTTGGTATTTCTCAAATAATATATATTCTTCAAATAACCGAAACCGTTTTAATGGCATATTTTCAGGAACTGGTAAGTTATTGATTTTATTTTAATACATATGTTTAACAAACTTTAGTATTTTTAGTCGGAAAAATACAGTACGAACTCTCTCTGGACCAAGTATTCCACCCTAAGGTCTACGTTGATGGTCTATGAAAATATAGACATTTCGCAATACCATCGTCTCATATCTTTTTTAAAAGTTAAGTCGAAAGGATACGTCCCGAAGAAGTCTAAAGTTTTGGAAGGAGAACAAATATTAAAATTTATTAAGAAGGCTCCTGATGATATCTACTTGGTACACAAAGTCATAAAATTATTTTTTGTATAAACTTGATCTTTATTGTGAGAGAAATAAAATTAGATAAACAATAAAATTTCCATATTAGCGCATTAGGGCATTATAGGCGGGCATTATCATAATGCCCGCTTATAATGCCCTAGGTGTGATAGCAGGTATTATTGCTACCATAACATATTCCGTTTCTAAGGTATTACAGATCAATAAAAGATGGGTAAAACATAAATGAAATTATTATTTACAATTAAATTTATATTAATATTGTTAATTCTAATGTTATACTTAAAAATATATATTGAATATTACTTATCGCAGTTATTTATTTAAATTTATTTATCCATAATTTACATTTTGAACATGCTTAAATATCTAATTTGCTTGACAGTTTAATATTTTTTGCGATATTTCAGACGAGGCTTTGGAAAATATCTAAAATGTTGGTTTTCAATTATTTGTACCATGTATCAGACTCATACACATACTCCATAACAACACCGCATTGTTGTTCCTTTTTGTACAGACGGCATAATTTTAATTAATTACCAATATTTTTTCCGGTTCGTTTGAGTTACTACTTTCTTTGTTTTTCACTTTTTTATTAATTGACTTTATATAATATTTTTTTGCGGGTAACGGGCATTTTAGTCCATTTGGATGGCCGATTCTAACGCATGCGCACAAAAAAATGTGATGAAAAGGCCTATGAATGGTCTGTGCTGCATTTATCTTGTCAAGTCTTGTTGCATAGTTTGCTCACGGGTTCCATTCATATTCGTTTAAGTATTATATTATTGATGTTAGAAATTTGCTACACGAAGCCATAACTTCGGCAGTTCCCTTTGACTTTAGAACATGTAATCTAGTAAACTGTATTTGAAATAGATATGTCATAGAAATATAATGAAACAATACTAAAGGAAAAGGTACTCGGGCTAGTGGAGCACTAAAATGGAAGGAATTGAGATATAGTGAATGGCGATGCGTTGATTTGTCAAGTTTTGATGAAATGAGGTCTTACGACCTGAAAGTCTGATTATTGTACCAAAGCTTCCACTTATACTGAAACTATACCGCAAATATCCTGTACAGAAGCGAGCAAAGAGAAAAACATTTTTATTTATAAAGAACATGTAGAAAGAGAAAAGGACAGACAACACGTGGAGAAACTAACAAACCTGTATCTCTAAACTGATTAAAAACAGTCTAATGAGAATAGAAGAGGAGAGAGAAAAATTTGAACCACAGAATAGTGTTGTATTTAGTTGAGAGCCGAACTGCTTAAAATTCGTGAAATATTGAGTTAATATTAATATACTCTACACAAAATTATTACATTGGAAGTGCGGGCGGCATCTTTTTTACGTACAAATTAAATGTAAACTCAAAATTACTAGCAAACTCGTAACGTATGTCCTAAAAGTTTTGACACATAATATTTATCGGTTTCTTTTTTAATGAAGAAATTTATTTAAACACTAACTAGTTATCATAAACTACAACTCAATACTTAACTAAACTATACTATCGAATTATGTGGAGTGGCCCATTCTGCTCTACCAGACGCAAATTTCTTCGAATGTCTCTCATGAGGTCCTGGACGGAATTCAGTTCAATTTCTCTTAATTTCTCGTAAATTCGCCGTCTTAATTGTTCCTCATCTTGTGCTTCCCAGCCTCTATGATAAACCTTTCTAGACAGTACAGCCCAAAAATCCTCTATTGGGCGAGCCTGCGGCAAGTTTGGAGGATTATCGTTTTTGGGAACAAAAGGTATGTGGTGTTGTCGAAGCCAGTTTTGGGTATCTCTTGAGTAATGGCATGATGCTAGGTCTGGCCAAAACATGATATCGTCATTAGCATGATGTTCGCGGACAAACTGAAGCAATTTGGAAAGGCACTTATCAATATAGCTCTGACTATTCAAAGCTTCACCCCTCACTCTTCCCACAAAGGTCGGGATACACCCCTGTTAGAAATTGCGCACCAGACAAGGATTTTATCTGCAAATTTCGCTTTATGTTTATATCTAACATTATCAGGGCATTTCTCTACGTTGTCCGTATAAAATTCATCGTTACCCTTCATTTCAGAATTACTCAAAGTGAAATACTTTTCGTCATCTAAAATAATGATTTTTTCATTGGCAAAATGTACCCGCCTCATCATCAACATCTTGGTATACGAAGAAGCTGCGCTTGAGAGTATTTGGGGCACTTACGTCTCTTTCGATATTCAAGACCATTTCTCCTCAATTCCAAAGATATCGTACTCTTAGAAGATCTGTATTGCCTAGCCAGTCTCCTCGTTGACATTCCAATCTGGTTTTTTGCTCTTCCCACCAATCTCTCTGACCTCTGTGCGGTAAATGCACGTGGTCTTCCACTTTTTGGGAGATTCAGACATGGTATTCCCTGCTCGCACTCCGCTATTGTTCTATAAATGGTTCTGCGTGAAATGTTTTCATTCTGGAATATTCGACAGATTTCAGCTTTGGGTATCCGCCCAACTAACTTGTAGATACTTTTTCTTATTTCTAATTTATACGACATCTTAAAGCGAAAACTTCAAAATAAATAAATCTCAACTGACAGTAAATAAAGTAAATAAACTTTTGTTTTCAAAGGCAACTTGATATTATTTTGTTTTTGTTAAAATTAAAGACAATGAGTTTTGTGCCAAAACTTTCAGGACATACGTTATTTTCAAAACAAAAATTAAATTTAACGAGCCTGATCGGTGGGTTAACGTATCACAAGTCGCACGTTGGTGCCATTTTTCAAGGGGTTAATATATGACCACTGTTTTTGTCCCTTTTTCTATCCTTCCCATTTGCTATGTGGGGTAGCGCTTAATAACTAGTAAAGGTCAGTTTGGTAATAGTATAATATAATATTGGGGGTTTGGAAAACTGTTCTTGGATAATGGCTCTTTTGAGGCACTTTTTCAGGTTTTCATCTGTCTACTTTGTACTTGTCTTTAAATTCTACCCTCATTAGAATATAGTTATATAGTTCAAAGAAGAAAAAAATAAAGCAGATCTATTTAACTTATTAATGATTCTTCGCTTACAAAAAGGTTCTCTTGTTGCCGAATGCTGTACTGTAAATATTTCCATGCCTTCTGCTTCAAAGTCTCAGCCAATTTAATTTCTTCTTTTGCAGCTTTCAACAAAGAGACACGTAGTGCCACACTCACTTATCTTTATACGCACCGACTTGGGACTCCCCGAATTTTTGGTTAGCTTGTTTCTTTATTCCCATAATCATCAATTTTCGACAAAGAACCAATCCTAAAATGGTATTTACCAATCGGTTATGTTGACGTTTAAACAATGTATTATTCGTCAAAGTTATCACCAATTATTACCGCGGTTACGATTGGTTTAACGCCTAAAATCGATGAATGTCTAGACAGTAGTGTTGCAAAGGTTTTTTGTTTTTTCTTCCATTCTTTAAATAATAAAGCCCTATGTAAAAACACTTGTTTATAGTAATTAAGATACGGTATTTAGGCTTTCAACATTCGTGGACTGTTCTTAGACAAGAAAAAATTTGCAGAAATGATTATTTCTTCTAATATCAACTTTAAATAAAGAACTAATGTATTGACAGGAAAAAAGCCGCTATTTATAAAGTTCGAATAATCTGTCCAAAAAGCCTTCAACTTATTCGTGCTTGATTCTTGTTTTCGAGTGGTGTTCTCTCAGCGGGCGTCGTTGGCGTCTGCACGCCGGATTTCGGCAAAAAGGAAGATAAGGGTTTCCATTGAGAGGCGAGGCGCCGCGGGCCAGCCGGCACGCCAAAGTGTTGACAAACACCACAGGCACGCACAACTACGTGCCTGATGGCCTGTCTGAAATCGCCGATTTCACGTTATTCACCCGTTGGTTAACTGAAGCTATCTGAAGAAAAAGAAATTAAGAGCTAAATTGTATTTATTATTTAAAACAATAAAGCTGCTCCCAACAGAATTTAAAATTATTTGTAAGAATAAAAATGTTTTTAATCAAAATATAAACCGTAAAAAGTTATTTATTCACGACCGTTAAAAAAATGCTGTTTTTTTCATCGTTAACATGAAGTTAAATTACTCCATTCTAGTACACTACAGAAAGTGTTAAAAAAGTAACTTTTATTAACACTTCGAAGCTTTTTCATACTTTGAATTAGTGTTTTGTTTCAATTCCTACTACAAAGAACTTAAATATCAATTTATGCAATGTAACAGTAAACGCGACATCAACTCAACCAAACGGTCAAGTTACCTTTGATTTCGTCATTATTTCTTTTAGTTCATGTGTCACTGACAGTTTTCAAATAAAATGATTAGAAATTATTCAAAATTAATAGTAATAAGGAATTTGGATGACTAAGAAATTGAAAAGAAATTATTACTGTTTTAGTATTATTTTAACAAAAAGTATGTACACACAATGTTCTTAAATTAAATAATAAATGCATAGTTATAAAAAGGATAACTGTCTCTTAAAAAATAAGCAGGCTATGATTTTTTTGTTGCAATATAATGGCTGTGCTGCAAAAATCAAAATTAATATGTTTAGATAAATAAAACATGTATAAAATGGTATTTTGGGAAATTTATATAAGGTCATGGAAAAAATATGTAGTATGGAACACATGCATAAAGTGACTTTTTTTACTCATGAGATTGCCGCACTCGCCTAACGGCTTGTGCTGTCAAACTTCCCTTTCGTAAAAAAAGTATCACTTCATAAACTTGTTACATAAATTACTATTTCCTAACAAGTGCGTAAAGTTATAATTTCCCGCACGCAAAAGCAGTTAGATGAACGACGATAAGCGAAATTTGGATAAGCTTTACGTGCAGGAAAGATACTTTGCGAAAGTGTTTGGGTTAATCCTTTTTTTATGAGTGTCTTAAAAAGTAGAAGCGTATATTATTTATTTTTATTCTTATCTAAACGTTAAATAGTATTAGTCAGTTTTGTCGTTTATGTGTTGTTGCTCTCTCTCTCCGTTAACTATTTACATTTTCTTATGTGAGATTGCATCATAGATAACCTACATTTAAATCCGCAGTGCAAGAAGCATTCTTCGGATTTTTACGACCTCGCGCAGTAAACAAGTGAATGGGTGGACAACCATGCGCGCTTAAAATCCGTGGCAAAATATAAACATCGGCACCCCGTGCCCTCCGTCCGCGGTGATCATTAGCTACCGTACTCCGAACAGAAAACCAGGACGCCGTCGATAAATTCTTTCCGATGTACTGTATACGCGCATAGTCTGTTTGGCGCCAGGAGCGTTTACCCTCGATTTATTTTACTTTGTTTCGCGCATTTAATAACATTGGCAATCCATCGAGATCAGTGGATTGCGTGCGCAAGGTTAAACTTTAGCAGTTTTTTTAGTTAATATTTGCTTTAAAAAATATTAAAGAAACATATAACCAGAACTAACTAAAAGACACATACAAGGTCTTCTCAAAGTTGAGTCATTAGGCCCGACGAGAGGGCGTTGAAAGCGGTCAAATTACGGGGCCCATGCATAAGGGGTGGAAGGGCGCGGGTTGGATAACTTATTATATCAAATCAAAACAGTTTATTGTCTATCAGGAAAAATCCCAATAAGAAGACAATATTAAAAACAATAAATATTATAAAAATATATTTTTAAATTTTAAGAAATAACAAGTTTCGCATAAAATATTGTTACTACAGGAAAAAACAAAAAAACTATAATGGCAATGACGGGTATGGCAATTTCAAAAAAATGGCAAAATATTTTAGAGCTGCATTTTATTTGAATTTTAATACTTTTGTAACCATAATAATATAATTCCCAAACGTATATCAATTTTTTTCATCAATTAGATTAAGCCACGAACAGGCTCTTTTCGCGGCAATGAAGGGGAAATAAAATTTAAGATGTCTACGGTTCTTAGCTAGTACTATAATTTTTTAAACCTATCATTTTTTCCAAATATATTTCTTTGGAAAAGATACCGTAATATAGGATCTGGGTATTTGTTTTAGTAAATGAAATAAATTTAAAATTATTGTGCTGCTGTGCCACTTTAAAACTTTCACGGGTAATTTTTGCCAATTCGGGCAAAGGAGACTCTTTCTAAGGGAATGGCCAGACTGTCGAGCACGCAAGCGACAAGCGAGCCAGCGATTTTTCAAAACCTGATGCGTAAATGAAAGTAGCCACACCGACACTTAGCGGGCGAAAATTAACATGCAGCCTGCGCAATACGCTCGCTCGCTTCTCACTCCGCGCTTTTCAGTTAAGCCGTTCACTGACTAGTATCAGAAAAGATTTACAAACGATATTTTAAAAAACTTTCTTAAAAATAGATTGGCTATCAAACTTAAAAAAAAAATCAATGCGGATCAAGAACCCCCAGCAGCACAAAATCAATGTGAATTATTACTTAAATCATGGCTGTCGACGCATGTTTAAAAATTAAAATCTACAGTGCAAAATAATCTAAAAATAGTTTTAGATAACTATAACCATAGAGTAAGGAAATTATAAGAGTTATCATGGAATAGCCGATTTAAGGACAGGTCATGCGAAAACTCCCAATATAATTTTATTCGTTTCTCGTTGAAATACCGCCAGTTAGTCATTTCAGTAAGCTTACGTGTCTCCCAACCGCTGATGTTACACGAGGCGAGGCTTCGACCGACGCATTTAAAGTGTAAACTGGAAGTATACAAATTCAGTACTGTACTTCATTCAAAAAAATCGATGTTTTAAAACCTGTGTATCAGTTGAGAATTGACCTCACTTTTCCTGTTGATTGACGCAGCTCTCGAGTTGCTTGATTTTTCAGTTATTTAATTATCTTTCCTGTTTTTATTTGTTTTATAAATAATATTTTTTCGTATTTGTAACATCCACAACTACAACAGCCGCCAGATTACTTGTTATCTGTCTCATTTTAAGCGGTCTCACTTCTTTGCAGCGTTCTCCGACCTGTTTTCAAATACGGTTGAACACGCGACGTTGATGACGTCATCATTTACCGAAAAAATTAATGATTTTGAACCGTTAACAACCGTTGACAATAAAAATATGGCTTAACAATACAGGCAGAATTGTTAACATACGTTCGCTTTTGTTTAAATCCGTTTATCACTATCTCACTCTAATACATTGACTTTACTTATAAAACATAAATACGATTGAGGTTGGGTTGGGTTATGTGATAATAAATAATTAATTCGATTCCGATTTCGATATTTTATTTTACTTCAAATTGATTTTTTTTTGCGGTCCTTAAGCTTTTGTAGTAAATTTAACCCATATAACATTTTTTGCCGGCGTTGTACATTTAAGTTACTGGCATTGCCAACACTCTTTAATGGCAAGGCATTGGCAAAAAGGTATCAAAAGACGCGAAAGTGGGCAATTGGCCGTTATTAGGCCACGTGTGGCAGATAAAGTGATGGCATCTGTCATTAATAAGTTATTGGCAAAAAAATGCGTTTAAGATGATGGCATCCATCATTAATAAGTTATTGGCAAAAAGATAACAAAAAGATACGAAAGTGGGCAAATGCAGATACTCCCAAGCAGCAAGCTGACGTCCTATTGACGAAAATTGTCGCATATACTTTTTTTAAAAGCTAACATGATGCGATACTTTATTTAAAAATTAAAATAGGAAAAAACTCCTTACTGCATGCAATTTCCTTGCAGTGCAAAGTACCATCTCTCGGAACACTGTCTAACTTGGAGATGCAGATTTTTACACTAGCCAAAGATATTTCTTTCAAAGCTAAGTGAGATCACCTACCGCAGACCGCTCTCGAATTATTTTTGTCTAATGGGTACGGTTTAGACGATAAAAAGCGAAGATATTGCAGAAACGTAGTAGTTTATTGTCCATTACGCCATCTATCGGTATATCAAAAAACTATTAAATATATATAATATTTTTATTAACACGTCTTTAAAACTTCTAATAAAGTTTTAAACAAAATGTTTACAGCTCCTAACAGTCTACTTGAATATCTTGCCTTCTCGACTAGCCATCACCAATTAATCACACAACACACACTTATTAGGTAATGAATACATTTAATTATGTCTATTAAAAACTTTTTCTTTAAAAAAGAAACTAAAAAGCTAGAAAACCACGTAGAAAACAATTATTATGTAAAAAACATAAAATAATGTTGTTTAGCTGCCATTATAAATAAAACAGATCAAAAAAATGCTTTAATGTTAGTTAAATACCAATGTTAATAATATGGTTTAAAAAGTATGAATATGCGTTGAAGGTTTGCCTTCAAAAAATCCAATATTTATTTGCCTGCAACAAAAACGCGTGCTTTATTTAATTAGGATTGGTATGCCGCCATTTTTGTATGCTTGCCGGCAATTCGCCTGCATGTAAAATTTATTGGCAATTAAGTGTTTATTTAGGGTTGACTTTTAATGCGTATAAGATGTTGGCATAATATTGCCACCAATTGCCAATGCTTTACCATCAATGCCAATATGAAAAATGTACATTGCCGGCAAATAGTGTTTGCTGGGAATTGGCCCGCGAAGGTATGTAATTTGGACAGCCCTGACTTAAATGATGGAGCGTGACACTGGCGAAGGTATTTTTAAAGGTAGGAATTTTTTTTCTCTTTAAATTTTGTTTGTCCGATTTTCGATTTTGGCATAAAAAACGAGGTTCAAACATACTTTATCCATTCTATTCCTTCCCCTCCGAGGAAATGAAATTGTCTAATCCTAAATAAGTCATATCAATTTTAGCTTAAGCAAAAAAAATAAAAAACAAGCAATACAAAAATGAAATTCAAGGAGTTGTAGCTTAAATACTACCAATGACATTTAAGAAATCTAAAGTTGTAATATTACATAAAATCATCACCTTAAGTTTTGTACTGAGTTGTTGAATCACCCTGTATTTTGCCACTGTCATCTCTTAAGAAAAGTGTTATACATATTTAAACAACCCTCAAAATATAAATTATAAACGTGTTTCTTATTCTAAAAACGTTAAAATGGAAACTTAGTTATAATTAGAATAAAAGTTTTTTCGGTTTATATTTTTCATTATAATTAACAGCAAACCATTAACTTTTAAGCAACAAAATAAAAAAGTTATTAAACCCAAAAAGCTCTCATTATCTGATAAAAAGCTTAACTTATTAAAAATTTAAAGGCGGAATCAAACCGAAAGTATCAAAAAACCCTTTGTATATAAATTCGAGCTAATTAAACTTTACCAACTTCTTAATAATATTGTTTTATCGCAAAAGTTATATAAAAGAAGGGGAGAGAAGTGAAAAGAAGTATGAAGGCAACTTTTTATGCGTTTTATTTAGCCCCGAGATTAGGGCCAGTAATTTAATTTCCAGCGATTCAAATAGGCTCGGTGGAGATTGATGTGACTTAAAGGAAAGAAAATTTGGACGGGAAAAATGCCATGTTGCCAGAGGTGTGGTCTATTGATTTTATTCACGTTTTAAACCGAAACATAATGTAATATTATAAAGTGTTTTTCAGGCTTACTTACAAGTTCTTAGCGTAAAATTTTTTTACTAACGAGGCATTTCATAGTGAGTGGTGGGACACTTTACTTTGGAATTTTACTGATTATAAGCCATAATAATGTGATTAAAACTTATACTTTCATAAACTGTATCTTATAATATAAAATATAAATTAATAACAACATTATTTTTGTACAAATTCTAGATAACTTTCTACGTTTCTCGAAATTATCAGTTAACTGAGTGTGAGTGGTGAGACATCAAAAAATCCTTTTCTCTTACCGCGACATATAGACCCGTAGAATATTGCTTTTTTTTCTCTTTGTACAAACCCCGAAGGCTTAAAGCCTAAATACGACACGGGACTTAAATACTTGAAGATTTGGGGGAAGGAAAGACCTCCGCGCAGCAGGTTCCACATTCTAGAAACTCTAGGGATAAAAGAACAAACAAAGTGAGAAGTTCGGGACCTGTCCAGTTGGACCGTATAGGGATGCATACGCGCGGAACCACGAGTTTCTCTGTTGGGAACCGTGAGTGGAGGAACTATACTGGACAATTCTTCAGAGCAGAAGCCATGGAAGTACCTATAAAAAAGCGATAAATCCCCCACAGCCCGACGATGGGCAAGAGAAGGAAGCCTTTCTGTAAGTGAATGATCATTAGTAAGACGAATAGCTCTTCTTTGAATAGAATCAAGAATGCTTAGGGTTGTGGGAGACGCTATGCTCCAGATATGAGAACAATATTCCAAGGAAGGTCGGATTTGGGACACACATAAAGTGTATAAATTAGAAGCGGAAAAATACTTTCTGACTCGAAAGAGAAATCCAAGCCTTTTGAAGCTGTCGTGGCTATAGATACAATGTGTTTATGCCAGTTAAGGTTACTTTCAAATATGACGCCCACAAGATTGAAGGTGTCTTTGCTCTGTAAAACTTGGCCGCTCATAAGTAGAGGATGAGTATTTGATGACTCTTTTCGCGACAAGGAACATGATTGTGTTTTGGATGCATTAAAATGGACGAGATTTTTGGCGCCCCAATCCAATAATAAATTAAGATCCTGCGAAAGAGATATCTGCATCGCTCTGCGTTTGTTTTCCAAGTCAGGTTTAGTGATGGGTTTAGGAACCTAAAAACTGAAGTGAAGGGTACTATCGTCGGCAAAACTATGAATGGAATTAGTTGTGGACGAGAGGAGGTCGTTAATGTGAAGAAAAAAAAATGTTGGTGCCAGAACTGAGCCCTGAGGGACTCCAGCATTTACTTGGTGAAAGCTTGCTGTCAGTTTTCCTCAATTAAAACCTTTAGGTAAGATTTTATTTTTATTTGGTTGTCACTAACAATTAGTCCTTGGGCCAGTAATGTAATATACTTCATAATTTGAACACTTTTAAAACCTTTTAGGGGGCTCCTTTTCACGAGTCTGACACAAATTATTCATACCGCCATGCATAGAAGCGGCTCTCTAACCCAGCCTGTCAATGTCAAATGTTTCGGACGAACGCGTCACTTTTTTCGGACAAGTTTACCCCAATATTTTACATGTAATTTTTAAAAATTGTGCCAAAAATCGTAAGTGTTTCAGTCACAAACCATAAGAACCATGGACATCTTTTGGGTATCGGATTGGGCGGGTTTCTTAACTATAACCCTTAGGACTTTCGGCACAATGTTTAAAAATTGCATGTAAAACATTGTGGTAAACTTGTCCGACAAAAAGTGACGCGTTTGCTCAGTCCGACACGAGCTCGATTATCCAGATTTTCCGACGACGAAGCCCTGGAAAGCATAGTCCGGAAGGGGAGAGCTGGTGGATTGGACCTGAAGGGACCAAAACCAAGAAAAACAATAGAATAGAATAATAGAAGTCTGAGTGCGTTCATTAGAAGCGCGTCGTATCGGAACCAACGGCAGATGGTATGAGTATTGAAAAAAATTAGTGAACGCCCATCTTACGAAGAATAAAATTTAATGTCATTTTCCTTATTTTAAATGGAACACTTTATAGATTATTTATTTTTTAGATTCTGCATAAAATTCTAAACCTAATTTATGTTTAATGTTCTATACCTACGTTCAACGGTTTTTGACGTATTTTAAATTTTATGTCAAAAATGACATTTGCAAGCCATTACATAACCATCAATTTCATTTAAACAAAAGCCTTTAATATAAGTTGCGGTTGGGTTCCATGTAAAAAAGAACTTCTTTAGTAGACAGTATCGACTTTTTTACAATTAGTAAATACTAAGTGGACAAAAACCTTAAAAGTCAATTTAAAAAAAAAAAACTCCTATATTTTATTACCTTATCCTATAAGGCATTAAAAATAAGGGTAAGTTTGTATAAGGATATCTATTCCAAAAATTTATAGTTTTCGAAATATTAACGATTTAATATTTATCTATTCTAAAAATACATTTACGTACAAAGTACGGGTAGGTACATGGTAGTTGGCTGTGACGCCGTATTTTGTTTTCAAGGCCAACTACAAGCCAAACTAAGCCAAATTTAAATGCATTGTTAGAATAGACCTCCTTTTACAAACTTATCCTTATTTTTGATGCTTACTAGGATAAGGTAAAAAAAAATAGGGGCTTCAATTGAAAAAAACTAACTTTTAAGGTTTATGTCGTAATAATTTTTAACGATTATTTTTGACCACTCTGTATTTATTAATTGCGAAAATATTAATACAGTCTGCTAAAGTAGTTTTTCTCTACAAGAAACCCAACCCCAACTCATATTAAAGTCTTATGTTTAGAAGAAATTGATGGTTATGTAATGGTTTGCAAATGTCATTTTTGACAAAATTTAAAATAAGTCAAAAACAGTTGGACCCAGGTATAGAACATTATAGCTAAATTATGTTTAGCAGAATCTAAAAAATAAATACATTATAGGGTGTTTCATTTAAAATAAGGAACTTTACATTAACTTCCGGTATAACCGGAAGTGGTAGAAGCTGTCAAAATATTTTAGTTGTATGTCCCCAACTGACTTTATAATGTAACCAAATTTTACAAATTTTTCAAAGCGTATTTTTCGAGAAATCGATCGCGGCAGTTCCTAGTGGGATACCCTGTATAGATAGATAGGTGTATAAAGAAAAAACATGTATTTCTTATACTTTCCAAAATTATTTAGATATTTGTGTAAATTTAGATAGAGAAAGAAACTAATAATAAACTAAAGAGAAAAATAATCAAATAAAAAATAAAACTAAAATTTAAAAAATCACTAAAAACTAAAAATTTGTTAATAATCAAAGTTTTAAAATGAGGTCGTTGAATAAAATATCCACATGATGAATAATAAAATTACTAAATAAACAAAAGCTTTTTATTACATATGCACGTAAATAATTGATTTTATTTAAAAACTTTTGTTATTTTTATTTGTAGTACGGTGGTTATTGTTTTATTTAATTTCTTTAAATTTTTTTGTTTATAAAATACACACTGTGGGCATAAATAACTTAACTAACGAGAAATGTTTATAAACATTGGCTACACAGCTGTTCTGCAAAATAATTCCGAAAATATTGGCAACATCGACAAATACCCCCATAAGTAAAAGAGAAAAGGATAATGGCAGGGGGCAAAAATTGAAATGCCAGAAACGATTCGTGCGTTTAATTGAAACTTAAACAAAAACAACGCCGGCTCCTGACGGGTTGGCAAATTACTGCTACGTATGACAGGACACGCTCCACCGGGTTAATTATTTTTATTTAATTATTTTAGTTTAATTATGTTTTTCTTTTATTTTGGAATTTAGTATCGATATGTACAGAGTGGGAAAAATTCGACACTTTTTTAAAAATATGTCTCTGCATGTTTTATATAATAAATATACAAAAAATTAAACCGACTTCAAAATGGTACAAAAAACTCATTAAGAATAAATAAAAAAAAAAGTCGGGTAATAAAATATGGTATAGAAATCTTTTGTGTATATATTTATTACCATTTAGTTGTTTAGTGGAATGTAATTACCCGACTTTATCTTTCTGTTTAATCCATTCTTAATTATTTAGTAAGTTTTATTTAACTTTTTAAATCAATAATTTTTTTAATGCTTTTTTTTATTTTCATTATTATCAATTAATCGGTGACCATCCACTTAAAAACAGTACTAGTACCTTTTTCTCTTATATAAAATCGTCACACAAAACGGCAATGCTACCCCTAATAGGTATAAGTTGGGTATAAACGGAAACACCTGACCCACAAAAATAAAGTACACGCAGTTACACAATAAATAAAAATTAAAAATATGAACTATTAGCTAAATGACAACGACATGACAAATAAAAATATTTTGGCATTACATATACTACCTTAATTGTTTAAATATCCAGCCTAGGTAGCATATATCTATTAGAGGCAGCTTTGCCCAAAAAATCAGTCTAGTGACTTTATCTTTCGCGATCCTGACTGGGTTTTCTTATGGAAACACCGTAAAAGTGCACTAGTTCGAATAAAAAAGAATTTTTAAAATCGGTCCACAATTAATTAAGTAATCGGTTTACAAAAAAAAAAAAACATAGGTGTCGAATATATAACCTTCTTCTTTTTTGAGCCTGCTAAAAACTGAGTCTCTTCGCAAAGTTTAAATTTCTAGACAAACTTATCAATAAAATCTCTTCTCTTGCCCATCGTCGAGCTGTGGGAGATCTATCGCTCTCCTATAGATACTTTTATGGCTTCTGCTCCGACGAATTATCCAGTATAGTCCCTCTTCTTGCAGCTCCCAACAGAGAAACTCGTGGTGCCGCGCGTATGCATCCCTATACAGTTCAATTGGACAGGCCCCGAACTTCCCATTTCGTTCGTTCCTTTATCCCTAGAAATTCTAGACTGTGGAACCTACTGCCAGCGGAGGTCTTTCCTTCCCCCGCCCCAAATCTTCAAGTTTTTAAGTCCCGTGTTAATAAACTTCCCCTTACCCTGCTTAAGACACCCATGGTACGTTAGTATTTAGGCTTTCAGCCTTCGTGGGTTGTTGAAAAAAAAATCACAATTCGCTATTATGCCTTCTGATTTATAATTTTTTGTTATTTTTTTATTTATCCTTCGTACCTAGTTTGTTTGTAGAGATTTTTTAATTTTGTAAACCTTCTTACTGCAACTCGCAAATATGTTTTTCGTTTTTTTTTTGGTCACGTATTTTTAATTGTATTTATTTAGTTTACAAATTTAAAATGGAACACCCTGTATATATATTGTTGTAGTTTCAAAATGGTTAAGAACCATCTATTTGGAAGTGTATTTTCCATAGCATTTCTCTTAAGCTATTTATAAAGATAAATTAAAAACATTATCTATTATTATTACTGGGTAAAAAGTGGGCCAATAAAAAAATAAGCATGTTTTACTTTAAACAACTCTAAAAAAACTTTTGTATTTTATAAACTTTAATAGCCCAGATATATTGGTATTTATCATTTAAATGCGCAGATAAAGAAAAATAATGAAGATATGCTCTATATTGGTTAGGCGGATTCATTTATTGGATGGTCTTTTTGTTGGGTACACGCCTGGAAAGAATGGGACCGCTTCGATCCTGGTTCCGGGGTATACAAGCTGACCCTGTTCAGCCCTATTGACCTAAAAACAAAATAAAAAAAAACCCAAAAACCCAAAAAATTCTAATTAAAAAACGACGTCTCGGTGGCAAGTCGGCCACCGTTGTGAAGTTAAAATTAAGTTAAAAAATAAAATAAAAATTAACTAATATTTAAATTAAAATTTTAAACTGAAAATAGTTTAACATTTGTGTAATGAGTGACACTTTTTTCAGCAAAATTAGTTAGGCTAGATATAATATATTTTGTGGCGGAGCGTAGTGCAGCGGTAACGTACCAGCTTCTCACCGCAGCGATCCGGGTTCGATTCTCGGAACCGGACATTGGCATTTTAATCGCTCGTCACCTCACAGTTGGCTTGGCAAACCACTGTGTAGTATTCTGCTTACTCCAGGTAGTAGTTATTTAGAAAATAACGTCCGTGGCGGCACTACCGCGTTGCCTAAAAGGTGCTGTGAAATGCAAGAAAAAAAATGCATGTTTCAGTGCTTGGATAACGTTGACGGAACAGCGTGAAAAAGGAGGTTAAACATCTAATAACCCGACACCCACGGTACCCTGGTACTTAGGCTTAAAGCCTTCGTGGACTGTCAAACAGATAAAAAAAATATAAACGTAAAGTATTTGTTGTTGTTGTTACATAATTTTTTATAAGAAATAATAGCACTCAACTTTTAAAAGATAACAATACCCTAATATTTCTTGTATGGTGCAAAAATATGCAGTTTAGGGGACTTTTTTTTCTGAAAAACTAAGTAAGCAACGTAAAAATATAATGTAACAAAAAGTTGTGTTTTTAGATGTTTTATCTGGAAAAATATAAAAGTTGCTAGAAAAATCAGTTTCGTATAATATACGAAAAAAAATTATTTTTTGTCAATAATATTAGCTAAGATACGTCCCACGCCGCCACTGGTCTTACTAATTAAAATTAGTTAAGGGCTAAATTAACTTTTTATTTCAGCAAATAAGACAGCCAAATTTTATTAAAATCGGACAAGACACCCTGTATCTTAGATACAAAGCATTCCTGGACCTATGTTGATATATACAGTGCATTTCTTTTATTTCCCCCTTATATATTTTTGAACGAATCAATTACACAAGTTATTACTTTGGAATATGAAATTGATGCACAAATACCATATTTTAGAGTAAAATTGACAGATGAAAATTTTTAAGATGGCGGCTGGGCGCCATCTTGGGGAAAAGTTAAATAGAAAGAGAGGTTTTGTTGCACACCATTTTAAAGCTCCTGACAAGTACTTTATAACCCTAGAATATAAAAGTAATAACTTCAACTAGTAAAATTGAGGTACTTTAAAATTACCTAAATACCAGATTTGGATGTCCATACTTCCAATACTAATAAAGTTAGATGTACCTAATGTGGTGGGGTAAAGCTCTTTTAAAGTTCTTTTTATTGGTGATACTGGTGATAATGTACAGGGTAGAAAAAAGTATATATTTTTTTAATGAAGCACCCTGTATAATATATTACCAATAAAAAGAACTTAAAGAAAATACCATAATTAGTACATCTAACCATATTAGTTTTGGAAATATGGCCATCGAAAACAGGTATTTGGGTTATTTTTAAAGTACCGGTATTTTGCATAAGGTAAAGATATTACCCTCATATTCTAGAGGTATAAAGTTGTCGTTGGGAGCTTTTAAAGGATGTGCCACAAACCCCCTTTCCATTTAACTTTTTTGAAGCCATCTGGAAATCTTCATCTACCAATTTTACTCTAAAATATAGTATTTATGCAATAAAAATATCCCAAAGTTTAGCTTTTTAAAATTGATCCGTTAAAAAAATAAAAAGAGGGGGGCTAAAGAAATGCACTATTTTTAACACGCTTTTATTAACTTGGGTTGTAACTATCTATCTGGCTGCCTATGTAACGGAATCTTTGAGCCTAATTTTAACCAACTTCCAGCTATTCGATTTCTTTGAAACTTTGCACACGTATTAAGGACCCATGACAATGCAATAATCTGCAAACAGTATCCCTTTATCTTTTTTTTAATCGCCAGGAAAAAAATTCCATTATATTATAAAAACAACACCTAGGATGCCATCTGTTGGAAAAATTTCAAACTTTGCTATTAAATGAAGAAGAAATTTTTTAGTGGATTGCAAAATGTTGGCAACGGTCCAAACATTGCCTGGATTGCCATCTGTTGGCAAAATTTGAAACTTTGCTACTTAATGAAGAAGAAATTTTTTAGTGAGTTGCAATCTTTTGCAAATTTTAAAATTTGCTACCATTGTCATTTCATAGGGGGCTGGTTATTTTCTTTTTGCTGCTTAATTAAATAGTATGTTCTAATTTACTGTTATATTAAGAATTTTGTGCAATATAACGAACTAAAAAATGAAAAATAATTAATAGTTTAAAAAACTAAAAAACACGCTTTTATATGCAACCGAACTAAAAATTAAAAATAATTTTTCATTAAAAAAATATTTTCACTTCATAGTAAAAAGCGTGGGGTGAATTTTACTATTTTTTCATAACTTTTCCATCATAGATATTGGCAAATATAATAATTATAACATTTAATATATTAAGCACCCCACGCTTTTTACTATGAAGTGAAAATATTTTTTTTAATGAAAAATTATTTTTTAATTTTTCGTTCGGTCGCATATAAAAGCGTGTTTTTTTAGTTTTTTTAAACTATTAATTATTTTAAATATAAAATGGGCTTAGCAATACGCCCTTAAGTTTTCTTACCGCAATTACTAAACACCCTGTATCTTTTTTAAAAAGTATAAATAAATATTTACAGGAAACAAACGCAAGCTTTAAACATAAATTTAAGCATTTTTGATATAAAGTTAACTTTTCCCTAAACATACGTTCTAAACCCTCAGCATTCTTGATGCCATTCAAAGAAGGGCTGTTCGTCTTATTAATGATCCTTTACTTACTCAAAGACTTCCTTCTTTTGCCCATCATCGAGCTGTGGTTGATCTATCGCTCTTCTATAGATACTTTTACGGCTTCTGCTCCGACGAATTGTCCAGTATAGTCCCACCAGCTCTCGCAGCTCCCAACAGAGAAGCTCGTGGTGCCGTGCGTATGCATCCTTATACAGTTCAATTGGACAGACCCGAACCTCCCATTTCGTTTGTTCTTTTATCCCTAGAGTTTTTAGACTGTGGAACCTACTGCCAGCGGAGGTCTTTCCTTTCCCCCAAATCTTCTAGTTTTAAAGTCCCGTGTTAACAAACTTCCTCTTACCCTGCTTAAGACACCCACCTTCGTGGATTATCCAAAGATTAAAAAAAGTTTTTTTTCAAAAAAACTTGACCTATAAAAAGATGGGACTAGCAATCACCTTATATTATAAGATTTATTGGAATTAGAGAGATAAAAATACGGACGGATGATAGAAAACCGGTAAAATTGATTTACTGGGGACAAAGGACAAGAATTTTCTTAAAAACATTTTTTTATGTATTCTATTGTCATATATGAAAAAGTTTGATGAAGTGGCAAAAATAAAGATCCTTTAAGAAGAATGTTACTACAAGGGGCTTTAGCTTAGGAATTTGTGGAATTTTATTGAAGACAAAACATGTATATTAAGCAAAGGACTGTTTTTTTATAGAGATTTATAAAATAAAATACACATAAATGGTATTTATTTAAAAGTATTTAGGAAGTATTGAATTATTTTTAAACTTTTTTTATTATGTTTTTATTTTACAACTAATATTTAGAAAACATGATAAATTATTTCGGCATTTATCTCATCACACAAGGCAAGACCTTCTTTTATTTATTTATTTTATTTATTTAACAAACAAACCAAATGACAAACTACATATTAAAAATTGTATACAGTTGCCGATAATTTAATATATTTGGCATATGAGAATAATAAAGAATAAGAATAATTAAAAATAACAATTTAAAAATAAAATATTTTTGTCTTACATAATTTTTAAAATAGATTTAAAATTTCTATGTAGTTTTTATGAAATAAAATCCTTATAAATAACCTTAACTTTGAAACAAATAAATGTGCATCATACATGTTAAAGTTGTGTTGCTGTAAGTATAGATAAATATTTGAGTTTTGCTTTGGATATATCAAAAAGTTTTAAACTGCACTATATAGGTTAAGTTACGTTAAACTGAGGCGATAAATTTTACAAAAGAAGGTTTTAAAAGATTTTTAAAAATAATGGCAATATTGTAAAGTTAGAAAAGGGCAAACGGCTAATATATTTGCAAAAGTAAATGTCAGTTTTATTATTTTAAATGAAAGACCCCGTACTTTGTTTATATTTTAGATTCAGCTTAAAGTTCTAAGTATATTTTACGTAGAACGCCCTATACCTAACTTTAATCGTTTTAATATTTTTAACGTATGTCCCAAAAGTTTTGGCACAAAACTCATTGTCTTTAATTTTAACAAAAACAAAATAATATCAAGTTGCCTTTGAAAACAAAATTTATTTACTTTATTTATTGTCAGTTGAGATTTATTTATTTTGAAGTTTTCGCTTTAATATGTCGTATAAATTAGAAATAAGAAAAAGTATCTACAAGTTAGTTGAGCGGATACCCAAAGCTGAAATCTGTCGAATATTCCAGAATGAAAACATTTCACGCAGAACCATTTATAGAACAATAGCGGAGTGCGAGCAGGGAATACCATGTCTGAATCTCCCAAAAAGTGGAAGACCACGTGCATTTACCGCACAGGTCAGACAGATAGGTGAGTAGAGCAAAAACCAGATTGGAATGTCAACGAGGAGACTGGCTAGGAAATACAGATCTTCTAAGAGTACGATATCGTTGGAATTGAGGAGGAATGGTCTTAAATATCGAAAGAGACGTAAGTGCCCCAAATACTCTTAAGCTCAGCATAAAAAAAAACCGATAAATATTGTGTGCCAAAACTTTTAGGACATACGTTATTTGAGGTTTTGTATTAATATGCTGACTATTAATAAAGCCACAGTAGTAATAAATAAACGTTAAAAGTTATGTTGACAAAAACCTTAAGGGTTTTTGTTTTTCAAATAGAAACCCCTTTCTTTTATTACCTTATCATATTCAGCGTACAAAATAGGAGTAAGTTTGTATAAGGATGACTATAACAAATATTTATAGTTTTTTAAATATAAATAATTTGATATTTATCTAACAATGCTGTTAAGTACTGGTCAGTACAGTAAAGTTGGCCATGACACCGCCTCTTGCCAGCATGGTCAACTAGAGGCCAAACCTGTATGTATTTTTATCATGCACTTTATTTTCAAAAGAACAAACTCAAGAGGTGGAAAAAACACATTTCGTACACATCAATATTTTCACACCAAAAAACTCCTGCAATCCGCGAATAACCTGCAAAAAGCCACAAATGTTAAACACACCATCAATAATAATACGTAAAAGTAGGATACAAGGTAGCATTGTGTTAATATAAAAAAATACAACTGCAGTCGCGTGCGAAAAAGTCGCACTTTGGTACATCAAAAAACCACGGATTTCTTGTGCCAAAATATTAAGATTTAACTAAACATACCTATATGCAAATGTTAATATTAAGAAGGATACATGATGTCAAAGTGAAAAAAATATATTTTAAATTTATTTTAATAAATTTTTAATACGTTTTTAATATTTTAATAAAACTCAATATCTAGGGGTTTTTAATATAAGCTATTTAGATCTGATGTTAATTTTTAGTTATAAACTAAAAGGCGCAAGCTACACTATTTAAATTTTCCTAAAACATCTCAATTTTTTTGTACTACTCTGTATGTATCATCTAGGTAAACCAGTAAACTTCCCAAGGCTTTCTGGCTTTGTTAAGTGCAACCAAAAAATGCCTTTAAAAATAGTGTATTAGCCTTAACTTTAACTGTCTCATAATAAACAAATAATTTATTCTTCCATAAACTTTTTGGTTGCACTAAAGCAATGTTAAATATTAAAAAAAAAAACATTTTTTTTTAAATCTTTAACACCTCGTAGTTCAAAACCTAAAACGTTTAAGACATATGTTTACAAGAAGTTTTTCCTTTTTTTTTGTTGTAGAATCGTTTGGTTAAGTCTGTCGGTTGAGTTATTGGACACCCTGTATGTAGGTAATTTGATTGAAATTGATGAAATTTTTGATGTCTATTGGTGCCTAAACGGTGAGGTTTATCGACTTTAATAAAGAGTACCCTATTTTTTTAGTTTTCAATTGTCTATAAAATGGCGCCCCCGTCTTTGCGATATCTGTCAAAATAAAAAAGTTATGATGTAAATAAATTTTAAGTTTTAGGTAAAGTGCCCTCTGGCGGTATTTAAAAAAGTACTTTTATCTTAAAATTTTAGAATCTGCAAAGCTCAATTTGTGTGCCAAATATCAACTTGATTGGTTAAAAATAAATGCAATGAGGTGAAAAAACCAAAATAAAAACTGAACTTTGACGGCTTGTAACTCGAAAACGAATGACATTTTGAAAAAAGTTATATAAAGCTCTACCCTTATTTTTCCCCTTTAAGTTTCGTGATCGATTTTGAATCACCCCGTATTTAATCTCTGCCACCCCGGTATGCTACCACCAACGAAAATTGTTGCAAGGAAAAATGTTGGTCAACTCGTCAAAATGAAGCTACTCATGAAAAATAAGCTTTTTAGTAATGACTGGTAAAAATGGTTCAGGGATCCCATACTATTACCGTATACCCTGTAAATGCTATAGAATGTATTTTATTATTAGGAAGTCCATGCTTTCATATAAATGAAAGTGAAACAAATATTTGTATTTAATAAAAAAAAATGTAAAAGTTGGTAATACAATTACTAAATGCATGACAACCAAAGCAACGAAACGTGCAGCAAAGCGCGGATAGGTGGAAAAGTGGGACTGAAAGAACAACTGACAAATAAACATTGTTTGAAGTTATTGACTGCCTGGTAATCATATTTGTCAGGCAAAGAACATGCTTTATAGTTCATTTTACCCCTTAAAAGGTTATTTCCGCGCGGATTGGCCCTTTTGGCGCTCAAAGGTTAATGCGTGCCAAAGGAAACATCCCATACAATTCCAGCAAGTTAAACACGTTAGGCGCGCTTCATCTGGCCGCCCCTTTTAAAATTCCGTCAGCGTAAAACGGGTTTTTTTCATTTTGTTTGTTGTCGTTTTTTTTGTTGAGGAGCTTTTTGCATTCATTAGAAATATCGCGTAATTTAGTGTTTTAAAAACAAAATAAAAAATGGAAACTAACGATAATTAATTATTTAGGGTTAATCTTCAAAAAACAAATTTAGTTAAGTTTGTATTTAAAACAATACCGTAGAACTTTAACATACTTACCCAAGACTACTTTTTAAATTCAATTTTTTATCTAGAAATAGGCTGTAAAAGGAATTATAGTGTGAACACCTAGTATAAAAAGGGGAAATTTGGGAATTTTAAAATAAGCATACATTTTAATTAGTTTACTTAACATTGGGAATTTTGCTAAATAAAGATATACATGAGGTGTCAAGGTTTTAAAAGTATAAATTAAACAATTTTTTAGGTTACTCTTATAATAATAAAATAAAAACATTAAACAAACTGGGTCGCGTAGAAATGCAAAACAAACACTAGAAAATTTAAAATTTAAAGAGAAACATGAGATTAGATAAGAAGTAGTTAGTGAAGTCAAGCATAAAGTTAAAGCTTTAGTTAAGCCCCGTACGGGCTACCCCTAGTGGGGGGTATGCCCGTACTAAATTTAGTTAGTCAAATAAGTTAAGTTGGTTTTTAAAAAATGCAAAGTTAGTTTTGATGGTTCACCGGTCTTATTGTTCCAAGAAGATAGTTCCATATGGTACATATGTCCCAGTGACGTAAAGTGGCCCTATGTATATTTAAAATTATTATACGTCACAATAGTAACAAAATTACAGAAAAACCTCAGTTTTCTTTTATAAAATCCTTAATAAACAGGGTGTAATTTAATTGATAGCTCAAAAACAGAGTGTGATTTCTTTGCTTCTTTAAAAGAAAAGTTTATATGAACATGGAAATATCTCCTAAACGTCTTAACTTTACTCTGCTACTTTACTAAGCACCAATGAGCACTTTTGACATGGAAGTTACTACTAGAAATTTTTGTAGAAAGATATGGCACCCAATTGCTTTTTTCAAAAAAAAAAAAAAATTCGAATTCCCATTTATTTAACAATAAATTTTACTCCTTGAGCTTTTTCTGTCGGATGGACGGTTTTCGCGTAAAAAAAATAGAAATTGTAATTGATGCATTTTTGGTATAGCAAAATTATTTTTAACTAGTGGGCTGTTGCCCTTTTTTAGTTTCAAGTCGAGAGGTCAAATTTGTTGCCAAATAAATTAAAATTGAAAATTTTTTGGAAAAGAAATGGAAAAGAAATTTTTCAGTATTCATCCCGTACGGACGCCATTGGTGAAAATATTTAAAAATTTTAAATAAATCCTATTCGTGCTTAGTAGGTTTGTGCCACATTTCATTAAAATATCTACAGCAGTTTTAAAGTTAAGATAAGGAAACGATTTTTTTCTTAAAACTTTAACACCCTGTAGCATAAAAGTTAAGAGGTTTAGGAGATAAGTTTATATAAACTTTTTACCTAAGATACGCTAAGGAATAATACCCTATACTTTTAGATATCAATTAAATTACACCCTGTATATTCCGAAAAAGACGTACATAGACATGAGATATTCATAACATAGGTTAGTAGAAAATTTTTGTATGACAGGCAGTATGGATTCCGCCAAAAAGTCCCAGATCGTTGCTCTTGATATATCCAAAGCTTTTGACCAGGTTTGGCATGCCGCCCTTCTTAATAAACTTCCCTCCTATGGTCTTTCAACTAAACTCTGTACTTGGCTCTCTAGTTATCTATTTGATTGTCGTATATCAGTTATTGTGGACGGCCATTCTTCAAGCTTTCACCAAGTAAATGCCGAAGTCCCTCAGGGCTCAGTTCTGGCACCAACATTGTTTCTTCTTCACATCAACGACCTTCCTTCGTCCACAACTAATTCCATTTATAGTTTCGCCGACGATAGTACCCTTCACTCCAGTTTTCAGGTTCCCAAACCCATCACTAAACCTGACTTGGAAAACAAACGCAGAGCGATGCAGATATCTCTTTAGCAGGATCTTAATTTAATATTGGATTGGGGCGCCAAAAATCTCGTCCATTTTAATGCATCCAAAACACAATCATGTTCCTCCTCGCGAAAAGATTCATCAAATACTCATCCTCTACTTATGAGCGGCCAAGTTTTGCAGAGCAAAGACACCTTCAATCTTGTGGGCGTCACATTTGAAAGTAACCTTAACTGGCATAAACACATTGTATCTATAGCCACGGCAGCTTCAAAAAAGCTTGGATTTCTCTTTCGAGCCAGACAGTATTTCTCCCCTTCTAATTTATACACTTTATATGTGTCCCAAACCGACCTCCCTTGGAATATTGTTCTCATATCTGGGGTATGGCGTCCCCCACAACCCTAAACATTATTGATTCTATTCAAAAAGAGCTATTCGTCTCATTAATGACTCTTCACTTACAGAAAGGCTTCCCTCTCTTGCCCATCGTCGGGCTGTGGGGATTTATCGCTTTTTATAGGTACTTCCATGGCTTGTGCTCTGAAGAATTGTCCTGTATTGTTCCTCCACTCACGGCTCCCAACAGAGAAATTTCTTGACAAACTTATCAATAAAATATCTTCTCTTACCCATCGTTGAGCTGTGGGAGATCTATCGTTCTTCTAAAGATACTTTTACGGCTTCTGCTCCGACAAATTATCCAGTATAGTTCCTCCTCTCGCAGCTCCCAACAGAGAAACTCGTGGTTCCGCGCGTATGTATCCCTATACAGTCCAACTGGACAGGACCCGAACTTCCCACTTTGTTCGTTCTTTTATCCCTAGAGTTTTTAGATTGTGGAACCTGCTGCCCGCGGAGGTCTTTCCTTTCCCTCCAAATCTTTAAGTATTTAAGTCCCGTGTCAACAAACTTCCTCTTACCTCGCTTAAGACACCCACGGTACGTTAGTATTTGGGCTTTTAGCCTTCGTGGTTTGTCCAAAGATAAAAAAAAAAATTCGTCATTTTGTTAAAAATTTGAGTGACCATTTATTTATTTTAAAAACAGAATACGTGTTAAAAGACTCTATTACTGTTACTCCATTAAACTTTTTTTCAAACGACAATTGAAAAACCCCAAAAAAAACACTTTAAAGGACCTTTTACTGTTTGTCCTCAGTAAATCGAAGTTACCTTTTTCTATTATCCCTCTCCCATTTTTTTCATCCCCCTAATGCCAATAAATCTTGCAATATCAGTTGGCCAACCCCACATCTTTTCAGATCAAGTTGCTTTGTAAAAGAGATATTTTTTGAGACCGAATTTTAAAGGAAAAGTTTTTCTTTGATCTTGTCCAATACGACAGACATTTTATTTTAAAAGTTTTCGCCGAATTTACTTTTTTAATATAAGGATTTTTATGGTCATTTTTTGTTGGCTGATCTGGAAAAAAGTTATTTTTATTTAATAGAAATATTCTTTGTGATATTTTTATTATAAAAACGCTGAATAATTTTTTAACATTTAAACATGGTATTATTATATTATAAGCTAAATTTTTTGTATGGTAAAAATAAATGTTATGTGGGACTATGTAGTAAACAAAGCACAATTTAAGCCTTTTTTAAGTTATATCCAGTTAGATGACAAAAAGCATTTTCAAGATTGTTTTATAAAAACCCTTTTAATTTATTAATTAAAATTTTGAACATATATTTTGTGTACTTTTAACAATATATTGATATATTTAATTTGTAAAAAAAAATTAAAAGCCTTTGTAGCCGATGTCCAGGTGCTCCTCTAAAAAAGACGTTTTGCGGCGACCACTATATCTCTAGACTGGATCATCTAAAATAAACAAACCAAACGTATCTAGATTCAGGTCCGTTCAGTAATTTTCGAGAAATCGTGGTCACCGTCTTCGAAAACACTGCTTTAAAAAAAACACCTTTAAAAGTTTAAGAAAACCTATACCGGTTCACTAAAAAAACACCTGAACTGAAAATTTATTTCATTGGTTTAAAAAGTCAGTAACCTTAGTTACGGAATGCCAAACAGTGTCAAAAGCTCTTTTGATGTCTAAAAAAGCAGTACTGTGTTCATTCGTAGGTTATTTGCGTTTTGGGCATCCTGTACCACTCTTGCTAACTGTAGAGCTGGTTGCAGTCATTCAGTAAACCCGAACTGCTCTGGTGGTAGCTTTAGATTGTATCCTTTAATTCTAGTAAGAATAGCCCTCTCGGCCACTTTTGAAGGTGCATCTAATAGCGCAATGGGCCTGTAGGAATTTGGGTTGGAAGGATCTTTGCCCGGCTTTAGTATTGGCACCACTATGGCTTTTTTCCAAGCCTCTGGAAAATGCTGTAAAATTATAGTTTTATTTATTAGGTCTGTGTATTGTACTATGGCTTTCATTGGCAGATTTTTAAGGAGTATATTTGATATTTCGTCTGGTCCAGGAGCCTTATTGTTAGGTAGGCGTTTAATTATTTGTATGATTTCTTTTGGTCTAAAAATAAGACGTGCAAGAACGCGAGGAGGAATGGGATATTTCTGAGCAGAAATCTCGCTGGCTATTCTAGAGATGTTGCGTTGCTCCTCATTTGCATCCGGCGGGCAACTGCATAGCGTTTTTATGCCACATGGTATTAAAATTGCAATAAGAGAAAAAGAAGAAAACTTATATTTATTCTAATTTAATATATACGTGTCAGGTGCTTATAAAAACACATGTGCGTCATAAACTTTAAGATGGTGAAATAAATAGAAATGTTGGAAGATTTATACAGCCAGATATTTTAAATCTTAAAAGTGTGATTATTGTTTATTAAACCATATAGGTCTATTATACAGTGTGTCACAGGATAGGTGTTACAAAAGGACAAATGGACCAAAAATTTTGGAATTTTTAAACGTCCTTTTGGGAAAATTGGTCGCATGGTTTAAAACTAATAAATACAAAGTTTTACTTCGATTGGTACTATACAGGATAAGTTATAACTAAAAATATGAAAAATAACCAGGAGTAAAGTACCTTTATTTTTAAAAATAGGACAAAATTTTATAAGGACGTGTTGTAGAGAATAAAATGTTATGTCAAAATTTAAAGCTAAATTATTAAATAAAAAAAATATTTTTCTCAATTTTTTACATTACGCATTAACAGTTTTTAAAATACTTGGCTCAATGCATCGAATTTTTAAAAAATATTTAAAATTAAAAATTTTCATTTAGGTTTTGCTCCCTTTTGCCCACTATTTAAGTTGTCATACGTAATGTAAAAAATATTTACAATTATTTTTTTTTAACTTTATTCTTTTTACTTTAAATTTTGACATAAAATTCAATTCTTTACAACATTTACCTATACAATTTTATTAAATTTTTAGAAATAAAAGTAGTCAGTCCCTGGGCATTTTTCATATTTTTAGTTATAACTTGCCCTGCATAATACTAATTGGAGTAAAATTTTATATTTATTAGTTTTGGACCAGAAGACCAATTTTCCCAAAATTCCGTTTTAAAATTCAAAAATTTTTGGTCCGTTTGTAACACCTATCCTGGGACACACTGTATATACAGGGTAATTCAAAAATCGATCAAGAAACTTAAGGGGGTGATTCTACTTGAGAAAATAAGAGTAGAGCTTCATATATTTTTTTTTCAAAATGTCATTCGTTTTCCATATATGAATTTACTGATTAGCCATTATTAGTTATTTTAAATTTATAAATTAAATAGTTTAAATGGCGTATTTTATTTTACCCTGGCAGCTTCAGTATAGAAAAAAATTTAAAAATTGTAAAAATTTAAAAAGTAAATTTACCACTTAATTTTTAAGGGTGATTTACGTCTAAAGCGTTGGGTTTAGCGATGTAAATAAAGAGCACCTTTTTTAAAGGCCTGGCATCAGTCTTTTAGAAAACATGCAAAAACTACTATAGCTGTCAACACTAAAAAAATATGACAAAAAACAATTTTTAATGTAGATAAAGTGCCCTCTAGCGGCAAACAATCAATGTGAATTTTTACTAGAATGATGAAACGTGGACGATTTAGTCTAGGTTTTAAATATTAGTCAAATCGGTTTTTCTGTAAGCGAGTAATTCAAAAAACAAAAAATAAAAACTTTGAACTTTGACGGCTTGCAACCCGAAAACGAACGACATTTTGTAAAAAAAATGAAGCTCTACCCTTATTTTGTCAAGTAGAATCACCCCTTAAGTTTCGTGATCGTTTTTTGAATCACCCTGTATATAGGATGTCCGTTAAACATATATACAAAATTTTATGAGGGGATCTGACGTGAAAATGCGATGATTCGGTTATCCCCTTTGACTTCTAAATAATTTTAAAAATATTTGGAACCTCAAACAGGTTTAAGTAATAACTTAAGCACCAAAAATATAATAAGTTTAAAAAAACAATTTATATCGTTGTTAGTTATCCTGTAGATAATTACTTTTATTTATTATACAAAATAAATTTTAGGTTACATTGAAAATTTAATATGTCAATAAAGCAACATTTACAGTTTAAACATGAACAATTTTAATACATTTATAATGTTTATAGTATGAATAAAAACGTTTTATAGGACGACTATGAAAGGCGGAATATTGAAATTAAATAAGGGGGTAGTAAATATGTTAAAAGGGGGCATAAAAGCATTTTATGTCGCTACAAACTTGAATAGTTACTGCGCCGTTATGTTAGCTACATGTTACATTATATTTTACCTTTTGCCGGTGATATAAACCCTCATTATCCGCATAAAAATTTATCCCTTTTCACTTTGGATATATGAAAAACCCTTTGAAATATGCGCCGGGTAATTTATGTGATTAAAAATGCCATAAAAGGTTTTTGATATTAAAATTTAAGCGAAGTAGCTAAGTGCTTGTTAAATTTTACTAAAATAAATGTGACTGAGTTTATGTGTATAAAAATGAGTAACCATTAAAAAAGCTGACAAACCGGGGACGAAAATAATTATTAACACCTCAGAGCAGGGGTCACCCACTACTTTATTTAGGGGTTTTTTAAATAACAGTTGCGGTCCGGAAAGAAAAAAGCCACCCGATAAGTAGGTTCAACAATTTAAATAATAAACTGTAAAATCATAGGCGCCGAGAGGGGGTGCAAGGGGGTACAGTTCAACTTTTTGAAACCTCTGACTTTTTATAAAAATATATGTGCTATTTTAAAACAAAGTAAATATAAAAGGTAAAAAACTTTTTTTTGTTTCTCCATGGAAGTCATCCTGCCAGTGCCCATATGTATTATTTAAATGTATGTAGATAAGATTAGATTAGGAGGTGGATTGTATATCCTCTATCACTGCAACCTGCTCAGGTTTATTGTGTGCCCTCGGTCCATAGGTTAGAGCACGCTGTCCAAGCCGGTCTTTTTAATCCGACTCCACAAGCTTGAAACCGGCTCCTTGGTAAATCTTGCCGCTTTAGGTTTTTCTTCACCCAACTTTGCAAACCGCAGACGACAATGGGCTTCACAGAACCACCATACATGTACTGCGGTTTCTTCCTTCTCCTGTCAAACCTGCATAGGTTTTCTTCTACTAGGCCTATAATTTTCAGGTGTTTATTCAGTCTGCAATGACCTGTTAATTGACCCACTATTATTCTTACTGCCTTCCGGTTGTAATTCAGAAGGTCTTTGGTAAATTCTGACGAGTAAGCCTCAAGGCTTACTGATGCTTTCGCTTGACGCTGTCCTGGTGTTCTTGTCTACCAGTCTTGCGATTCCCTCATAATCCATGATCTAATAGATGACCTCACTTGGCATGACGGAATACCGCAGTAGGGCTCGGAACCTACCATCGTCCTGCCAGCCCTTCCTTTGCCAATTTATCAGCTAACTCATTGCCTTCGTGGCCTTCGTGTCCTGGTACCCAGGCAATGGTTAGCTTGTTGGACGCACCCACCTCTTCCAGGGCAACTACACAGGCTCACACCAGCTTAGAGCTGATTTTGCATGACCTGATCGCCCTGATGGCTGCCTGGCTGTCCGAGTAAATTACAATGGTTTTATCCACATAATTCTTTCTGATAATTTCCCTAGCACATTGTTCTATGGCTACAATTTCAGCCTGGAACACAGTAGGGTGTTGTCCGGGACTCAAGTTTATTTTGGTCCTTGGTTTGTCCCCATATATGCCTGCTTCAACTCCTTGGTCTGTTTTGGAGCCGTCTATGTACCAGATTAGGTCGGCTTTAATGGGAGGTCTTGCCACCCAGTCCTTTCTGTCCGGTATCAAGGTTTGAAAACCTTTGTTTAGCCAGTAGCTTGGTACCATTTTATCCGAAGGCATCTCACACAGTGAGTTGACTTCTTGGTCCTCCTTGAATTTCCATTTTGTATGTATGTAGATACAATACGAATAAAAATACCATTCCAAACAAAATGAAGTTCAAAGGGTTTTAACCATTTAAATAAGAAAAAGTCGCGTATCCAACAAGGTTTGCACAAAATAGGTTGGCGATCCGGAACCGGATAGCGGTACGCGAGTTGGTGACTCCTGCTCTAGAGTGTTCCAGGTAAAAATTGTAGCCATTAAATAACAATGAGCACAAATGATTTGGCTATCTATGTCAGAAGAAATATTAAATTAGTTAATTAACCTATCCTCATTCCAACATTAAAACCTTATATGTGGTTAAAGGCACGAGTTTTCTTTTTTTTTTAGACTAAAATTGGCTTCACGGTAGCGCAGTGAAGTATGAGTCTTTGATCTTTAACCCAGAAGCCCCGGTTTGATCCTTAGCTGGGACATTATATATTATATGATTCGTGTCAAAATCCAACCGAAATACCATATGACAGAAAAATGGGACTAATAATTTTACAAAATTGAAATAGATAAAAACTCTACTGATAGATGGCGTAATGGACAATAAACTACTACGTTTATTCAACATCTTCGCCTACACCGTATCGATGAGACCAAAATATTTCGAGACCGGTCTGCGGTTGGTTAGCTTTGAAAAAATATTTCGGCTAGTTTAAAAATCTGCATATTCAGGTAGGACATTTTCCCGAAAGATGTGACCTTGCAGTGCAGGAAAATTGCAAGCAGTAAGGAGTTTTTCCTATTTTAATTTTAAAATAAAATATCGTATCATTTTAGCTTTTAATAAAAAGTATATGCGTCAATTTTTCGTCATCTTAAAGATGTCATTAACGGGACGTCTTTTGTCTGTGACTTAGGGAGGTCAATTTAACGTCATTTTGTCGTCATCTTATGACGTCTTTGCTGACCAAATATGACCAAAAATGACTAAAAAGAGACTTCAATAAGACGTCAGTTATTACAAGCATTCTTGCGGGGGCCCACAAAGGCTTTGCGGAGCACACTTTCACTATGGCTGCTTTAGGGAATTTAAATTGCTTACAACAATAAAAATTATTAAACCCCTTCATATAACTTTACTCGTCTTATACCCCTGATAGCTTTTGAGGTCTTAATAGATACAGAAACTAATTTAAGGCTTCTGGTATATTCTTAAAAAAATCATTTTCTTATAACAAGATTTTACAATGATTAAGAAATCAATTATTTACGAAATATCATTTACTATAAAAAGGCAATTTGTTAAGTAACCCTTTATAGACTTCCATAAAGTGTATAAAATAATAAAGAGATCCTAAAGTCTCAGAATATAAACGGCTTATTTTATTATTGATAGCACTAAAGGTTTTATAGATGCCACCAAAATGGTTTTATGTCTCTTTCAAATGAAAATATAGTTTCAGTTGCTGTTTTAGACAAGAAACAATTTCTCTTGTTTTAAAAGACGACCGAGTAAAGAATTACGAACTTTTTTAGATTAAAAATTTGCAGATTTTTTTTCCCTCTACATAAATATAGATCTCTTAGCTTACTTCTAAATATGCAATTTTGTTTATTAAAAAAATACCAATAATTAATTTCTGATTTTTTTTGTGATCATGGTGAAAATTTAGGTTCGTACATTAGGGCACAAGATTTAATGATTATAAATGTCATAGGACAGTTTTAAATAAACTTTTAAAATTTGTTGTAACTAAGAAAAACGAATAATGCACTAATGGACAAAAACTTAAATTTTCTCGATAATATATTTTTATATATATATATATATATATATATATATATATATATATATATATATATATATATATATATATATATATATATATATATATATATATTCTAAATTCTTGGGGATTCGGTCTAGGGCTGAAGTAAAACTCTTTTTACTAAACGCCGAGCTTTCGGAAATTTATTTTTTCCTTTTTCAAGGCTACAATATAAAGAAAAATCTTTTACAATCAAAAATTAATCTACAAAAGCAACCTATTGTTTTAAAAACGGTAATATTTAACAATAAAACTTACGTGCAAAGTGCGTTTTCTTTAGGCTAGAGTTGTAATAAGAAACATAATCAATTTATTGTTTTACATATTTCTTCTGACAATTTTTAAAAATAAACTTTTAAAAATTTTGACATGTTAGTGTTTTCTAGAACATCTTAATAAATACTGTTAAGTTAATACATATTGAAATCAATATCGGTAGCGGTGTTATCAGGACAACATTCCTTTGCAGGGTTTTTTTTCTTTTTTTTTGGTTGTTGATCGAAAAAGATGTATACAGTATGGATTTTGGAACTTTACAAAAAATTTTTTGAAAAACTATTTTGATATTCTTCTTTATATATTTTATACATTATTATAGTGATAAGGCAGGATACAAAAACTTATTTTGACTAAATTAATTATTGTTTTGTTTTAAGTCTTCTAAGAGGCTAGAATAAATTATGCTTAGATCATCAATATCTTTTCTTTTATTTATGCAACTCCTATCCAAGAAAACCTCCACCATTTCCAAAAACTGTCTTTTGTTTTTGTTTTCTTCTGTGTTAAGTACCTTTGCGTTGGCAAAATCAATGTTATGATTAGTCGTAAGGACATGTTCAGATAGGGTACAAGTTTTTTTATTGAGCCTGCAATCGCTCTTATGTCTGGTAATTCGTTGCTGTTAAACAGTGGAAGTCTGTCCCATATAGTTACTGTTGCATTCTATGCATTGAAGAGAGTAAACACACATTCGATCTTTTCAAAACACCGTTTCAATATATATTTATATATATATATATATATATATATATATATATATATATATATATATATATATGTTATGAAGCACAAGGAAAAAAATTCCCTACTATCTTGGTGTATTATACAAAGTATTTTACTCCCTTTAAAGACAGTCAAAAGAAAACATCCTGCTTTTCCATGCTATCCACCACGACTCTCTCCCCAGACCGGTTTCGCCTGCCTTACAGGAACTCATCAGTGAGGCTGTATCGAGTCGTGGTGAATAGCATAGAAACAAGCGTCTACTTATTAGACAAATTTCATTGTCCAGCGGTAGGATATTAAATCCTGCCGTTGATGCCCTCTGAAATCGCATTCAGTTAATTAATGCTCGTAAAGAATAGGGCAGTTTGATAGTTAAAGTTTGCTAACAGAAGTTAAAGAGGGGAGTTTAATAGGAGAGTGTGCTAAAATAGTTATATAATTTTACTAAACCAATTGAGGTATTAATTTACGACATGTTAAAAGTAGTAAATTTACCATAAATTAACGGCTTTACGGTCCACTTTAAAAAAAAAACTGTTAGTATTGTTGTACACAAAATAACAAAAACTGGAAAATAGTAATATTTGCAAAAACAATATTTCTGTTTTTATAGATGTATATTTTAAAAAGCAGTGAAACAACAGAAAAGAAAAAATTAACTTATATCAGTTTTTATTTGCTTTTCTGATGCCGAAATTATATATTATAAAACGAGGTACGGTAAACAAAAATTGAATTTCCTGTTTACCCTGAAAAAGACAGCCAAGTTTAGTGCTAGTTCCTGCAAATAATGCTGTAAAATATATTTTCTTTCTTATAAGATGTCAGACTTTCTTAATGTAGAAGTATATAAATGTGTACCTACCACCTAAATTTTATTTACTTTGGTATAACGTATATTATTAGCTTTAATTTTTGTTGTGGCATGTTTTAAGTAGTAAAATATACAGGATGATTCACGGTCAATGGTAGGTTAGACGTTTATGGAAAACGGAACCTAGAATTTTTCTAAAAATTTAGCATCGTACATATTCTAACCTGTTCTATCGATCTAAAATATTTTTTTACAAAAAGCGGCTTTATTAAGGAAACTTTATGATTTAGGTATAGGAACATGATATGTCATCTTAAAGCGTTCTTTCTTATCTTTTATTTTATTTAGTAATATACAGGGGGTTTCATTTGAAAAAATGATCTTTTGACCTTTTAAAGAATAACGGAAATAATACTAATTTCAGAACGCCCTGTATGATATGGAGTCGATTTCTCGGTGTAAATTAAATACATTGTGTCTGTCTAAACTACCACCAAAACCTCAACTTTTTATGAATTGAGAGCACCAATTTACTTAAGTTTAATTAGGGCCATGTTTTGGACCACATTTAACACAAATTATTTTTATCTCGAAAACCAATAGAGATATGAAGTATAGGACAATAATAACAAAAAAGTATTATAATTAAAAGGCAAATATAAAAACTTGTTAATATAGGGGGTGTTCCATTTAAAAAATAAAGTTTATAGGACTTTTTGATAGAAGCGGCAACGTCGCAATGCTGAAAATATTTTAGATCGATAGAACAGGTTAGAATATGTACGATGCTAAATTTTCAGAAAGATTCTACGTTCCGTTTTCCATAAACGTCTAACCTACCATCGACCGTGAATCACCCTGTATATACATAGTGTAATGCGTAGATAAAACATATCATAATATAAGTAGAAAAATAGTTAAATACCGTTATATGTACAGCGTGTCTACTTAAGCACCATTTGGGAAACTTTTTTATTATTAATTTTAAGAAAAAAAGTTATTCATTATAAAAAGTTCTGCATGGTCTAAAACCCATAAGGCAATCATCAGATATTAATTATTTGTAGTGGTATACGGGGTATGTCGATAAAAGTGAATTTTGCTTAAGGGAAAAGTACAGCAATATATCACTAAATGTTCAATTTTATAAATAATGGGAAATTTTTGCATTTTAAATTTTGAAAAGAATATTACAGTTTTTTAATGCATTTTGTATTATATAAATATACATATTTAATTAACTTACATTAGCATATACTTTAAAAAAGTTTCTATTACACAGGCTAGTATAAAATGTGATATGTACGCAATTTTAAAAAATTTAATTTAGGCTTAACCATAATTTTCTATGCTCTTTCGCAATACGTTTATTATCCCTATACAATATTTAATAAAAAATAAATTTAATTCCGTTATCAGATGAGTAATGGTTGCATCCCATTTAAAGCTAGTACTACTATATTTATGTTTATTTAAAAAATATATATATTTTTATGATTTAAAATTTAAGACTAAAAAGATAAATTAGGAAATAAATTTAAAAATGTTTCCTACTTTGTATATCTGCACTATAAAATATGCCGCATCTAAAAACAAATATACAAAAATTTCCATAAATTACTTCTAAAAATATTTGAGGCTTTACTCAAGTAAAATAAGGAAGATGTGCGACCGATAACATTAAAGAAAAGAGTGAGGCAAAGAAAATAATATTTTTCCATCTCGTGCAGACTTGTTCAGAATACAAAGTGTGCATTATAGAGGGAAATAGAGCGCCATCTTTTAACCCCTCTACGCCCCCGCGCCCCACCCCATTTCACTTATATTTCAATTTTCGTACTTTATATGACAATGCGACCATGTAATATTTAAAATTACTTTTCGAAACGTTTTACATTTAGTAGATGGATATTTACGTTTCAAAGAGACAAGGCGTATTTTTTTGTTTGGGAGAAATTTTTAAATTAAAGATCTTTTTGATGGATATAAATATTGATATGCTATTAGTATATTTGACTTTCTGATATATTACGTAAATAAGAGTAGATGAACATCAAAGTCGGTCTATATAAGGTCACGACATTCGGCCATATTGCTTTGACGTGTTATGACGTCTCATCTCCCATTTTTCGGCCATGTTGTTCAGTGCCGGAGATATACAGTTTATTGTATTAGTAGAACAACCGTTTACACTACAGTTTTTAATTATTATTAAGTTGTAAATTATTTTACTTTAAATAAAAAACTTTTGGAATTACATCTTTCAACAAATATCACTTCCAAAACAATGCAAAATGAAATGCGCAAATTCTAGACGCCACTGGATTGATCATCAGCTTTGATTTTACCCAGTCTTGCCAACTTTTCTACGTGGAGTGCGCTTCCTTGCGTCCCCGACCTCGAACCCCCTAAAAGTTGAGGATATGTCGCAACCTTATAAATATAAACTAACCTTGGATGGGTAAAGGGTGTCCCTACTACTTTTTCCATACAAATGATTTCGTTCACGTGGTCTTGTGCCAAGGGGGCACTTGCAACTTTGGGCATCATAAAGTATCTCGTTTTAACAGCCTTCTGATTCTCTAGTTATCACCGTTTTATTTTTATAAATCGGCCGATTAGTTCTCGAGTAACAAGCGCTTGAAGTTTAGCTCCAATTTGTACACACAGTGTGATTTTTAAAAGTTCTTTTCCTCCTAACTTTTAAATTGGGCAAGATATTGAAGTGGTAAAAATTTGGGTAAAAGGGTATTAGTTTTACTACTTTTTGACATACAAATATTTTGGTACGTGGCCTAGTTTCAAGGGGCACTAGCAACTTTTTTTTCAAATGCAAAGCTGGGTCATGTAGCACCCCGTTTTTAAAGTCCTTAAATTCTCTACTTAATGCCACTTTATTTTTTAAAATCAGCATAGCCGTTCTAGACAATTTCAGCAAAACCGCGTTGTTTTTACACCATTTAAGCCGAATTTCAAACGGTTCTAAGTCTGGAACGGCTGGACCGATTTTCAAAACCAAACTAGCGTTAAGTAAAGAATTATAGTGTCTTTAAAACGAGGTGCTACATGATCTCCCTTTCCATTAAAAAAAAGTTGATAGTGCCCCCTTGGCACTAAGCCACGTGACCTAAATTATTTTTATGCCAAAAAGTAGTTTAAATGACACCCTTTTACCTAAATTTTACCCGATCTCAATATCTTATCCCATTCAAAAGATAAAGGGGGTACTGGATAACAATGGTTATCATCGAGAAGGGGGAGAGGGGTGGGTTTAAGTGTTAAATCCAGTTATTCTTAATTTCCGGCAAAACAACAAGTGTTATGCAGAAAACTTAAATGGCAAAGTTGTAGGCAATAAAAAGATCTGCAATTTTTGTATTTACGTTTTCTTTACATAATCCTAAAATTTATATAAAAATTAAATTACTTACGTTTTTGGTTTTTATTTTTTACGAAAAATAAATTATTTGCCCAAAATTTGGTAAAACGTACCTTTGCATTTCCCTAATATACTGTTATTTTTTGGTTTAAAATATTTATTTTTACACAATATTTCGACTTATTATCGAAAAGGAGCCCTTATTTTCAATCAAAAATCCAAAAAATTTTTAAAAAGTCGGTGGGCTTTTTTTTCTTTAAAATCTCAGCACCGTATTGATGAGAATCAAAATAGTTTGAAACCTGCGGTTGGGGATCTCAATAAACTCTGCAGAAAAACATTTGGCTGGTGTGAAAATCTGCATGACCAGATCGGACAGTATTTCGACGGATGCTACCTTGGAGTGCAAGAAAATAACAAGTAGTAAGGACCTTTAGCTCTCTTTCATTGCTGTATAAGGATTTCTAGTGCTTGTCAAGAATACTTAATTTTACAAGTAACGGACCTAGGTTCGCATATTTTTTTTACACTGTCGGCAGAGGGTGAGATAGACAATAAGATACCATGCTTATACGCCATGTCTATTTCTTAAAACATTTTTTTTGTTTTTTGTAATTGCCTAAACCGTACTGATAAAAACCAAAATAGTTCAAAACCAGTCTGCGGTTTTAAACTATTGACATTTATTCATTACTGGGGAAATCATAAAGGTAACTTTTTTAATATTATTCAATTTGCTTATTAGAAACAAAATTTAGTGTGTGAGCCTTATCTTATTAACATCTTTAAAATAGTCTAATACAATTTTGTTATAAAATCATTGTGGAGGCCAATAATAAAAGGTATTGTGACGTGTACTTTGAATACATAAGGCTACTTAACGTCACTTGGACTAATGTACCATATCTTTTGGACCATGAAACCGGTGGACAATAAAACTATATTTTTCTTTCACTATAGGAACTATTTGACTAACTAAATTTAGTACGGGCATACCCCCACTAGGGGTAGCCCGTACGGGGCTTAACTAAAACTTTAACTTTATACTTGACTTCACTAACTACTTCCTATCTAATATTTTTTCTAATTTCTTTCTCTCTTTAAATATCAAATTTTCCAGTGTTTGCTTTGCATTTCTACGTGACCCAGTTTGTTTAATGTTTTTATTTTATTATTATAAGAGTAACCTAGAAAATTGTTTAATTTAAACTTTTAAAACCTTGACACCTCACGTATATCTTTATTTAGCAAAATTCCCAATGTTAAGTAACCTAATTAAAATGTATACTTATTTTACAATTCCCAAAAATGTATATTTTTAAAATTCCCCAAAATGTATACTTTTTTATACTAGGTGTTCACAGTATCAATATTTACTTATTATATTGGAATTTCCTAAAGCCAATCTGGCGATGCACCCCTCGGTATGTCTTTTTTATGTATTTTTTTGTCAAATCTATTTTAAAGAGATTAAAAATGCTGTAAAAAAACTTTAAAATCTTTAGTTTATTTATTGTTGTCAAGTAAACAACAACATGTTCGAATTAAATAGGTAAAAAATGCTAACAAATAAGCGGCAGATTATCAAAAAGTGATTTGACGTGAGATAAAATTTTCGTATTTAACAAAGTTTGATCATTCTTTACGCGTGTAAGCTAGGGAAATCATCAGAAGGAGCTATGAGGATAAAACCATAGTAATCTATTCGGACAACCAGGCAGCCATCAGGGCACTCAGTTCATGCAAAATCAGCTCCAAGCTAGTGCGGGACTGCGTAATTGCCCTGGAAGAGGTGGGTGCGTCCAACAAGCTAACCATTGCCTGGGTACCAGGACACGAAGGCCACGAAGGCAATGAAGAAGCTGATAAATTGGCAAAAGAGGGGGCTGGTAGGACAATGGTAGGTCCTGAGCTCTACTGTGGTATTCCATCATGCCAGGTAAGGTCATCTATTAGATCATGGATTATGAGGGAATCACAAGACTGGTGGAGGAGAACACCAGGACAGCGTCAGGCGAAAGTGTTCATCAAGGCCTACTCGCCAGAATTTACAAAAGACCTTCTGAATTATAACCGGAAGGCAGTAAGAATAATAGTGGGTCAACTGACAAGTCATTGCAGACTGAATAAACACCTGGAAACTATGGGCCTGGCAGAAGAAAACCTATGTAGGTTCTACCAGGAGGAGGAAGAAACCGCAGAACACGTATGGTGCTACTGCGAAGCCCTTTGTCATCTGCGGTTAGCAAGGCTGGGTGAAGAAAAACCTAAAGCGGCAAGATATACCAAGGGGCCAGTTTCAAGCTTGTGGAGTCTGATTAAACAGACCGGCTTGGATAACGTGATCTAACCTATGGACGGAGGACACACAATAAACCTGAGCAGGTTGCAGTGTTAGAGGATATGCAATCCACCTCCTAATCTAATCTAATCTAATCTAAGCTATCTTTAGCGACTTTTATTTCTTATTTAAAAAATATTTAATAAAAACAACAGAAACAACAAAAAAACTGAAAATATGTTTGCGTAAGCTGAAAAAGTATTTTTAATAAAACCCAGCATAGCCGCCATGCCTTTATCATACAGGTATTTGTATCAGAGTCTTTATTTTTTAATAATTTTAAAAAACGTTATAACTTTTTAATTAGAATTTAGATGCTTTTTATGTTCTAAAATCTAATTACAATTTTAAATTAAACCAGAAATGGGGAATGAAGCATTTCATCACTTTTTGATTAAATATGAAACAACAAAGGAAAATAAAATTCCTTTATAATACCGTGCATAGACATCAAAGAACTTTAAAAAAATATTGACTGGTATACTTTTTTGTAATGTGTTACTGAAGTTTTACAGGTAGAAATAACGTTAAAAATATTTTTAATGAATTATTTTACCGTTTTAGCGATATTGTTATTTAATGATATTAATTAACAACTTTTAAAATAACAATATTTTTCTGTTTTGTACGAGGATTAAAAAATCCTGGATTTAAAATACTAATTTTTGTTATATCCTCCCGTTTCTCTTTCCAAGTTTCCCTTTTTCGTGTATGAAATTATTTTTTTCTTGTAGTGGCACATACTATTTTCTTTTAGTTTAATAAATATAAAAATAACAATATGCCCTTAGCCATGTACACCTAAGCTGGCAAATATTTTGTGTAAATAGATTGGATATTATTTCTTTTTTCAAATTTTCCCGGAAATTGCAAGATTTTTTGTTATAATGGCAAACTATTTAAAACGCCGCATAGTCCGATGACGTAGTTGGAGTGTTCCTACGTCACAAATGATACAAGCTACGACATCCCTTTTCTAATGTTTGTTCCTTTGTTGGCATATTTATTTACCGTGACGCTTTTTACATAAGCACTGGCAACATTGTAGAGTTGATTGAACTGGAAATTGTAGAATCAATTTTAATCAACTATAAAAATTATTAACAAAAAGCTATAGACAATTTTGTTAAAATTTTAATTTTTCCGGGTTGGTGACATATTTAACTCTTGATTAAAATAAATTTTTGTCATCGGTAATTATGGTATCATATTATCATGTATTGTGATTGACTTTAACAACACATCAACAGTGAATAATGAAAGCATAGCGATATATTTCCGGACGATGCCTCGCCCAGCACCCACCAAGATTCTTTAGGAAGTTTTAACACAGCTAAAACCTACTTAGAAATAATGTTATAATGCTATATTAGGTTTTTACGTTTTTGCCATGCATCAAAGTGTTTTTTTTAGCATTTTAGTTTTAAAAGAGGTATTTGCCACACCAGTGCAAAAAAGTGCTGTCCCGCAATACTATTTCGTTCGTATGACGTATAATTTTGGAATTACATAGGGCCATTTTACGTCACTGGGACAAATATACCATATGGAACTATCTTCTTGGACCATAAGACCGGTGGACAAAACACTATCTTGGCATTTTTAACTAAACTACGGGAACTAACTTAACTTCGTAATTTTGTACGGGCATACCCCCACTAGGGTAGCCCGTACGGGAGCTTAACTAAAACTTTAATTTTTTTCTTGACTTTCACTTCTACTACCTACTTCTTATCTAATATTTTTCTAATTTCTTTCTCTTAACTTCCCCTCTGTTTATATACAAAGTTGAACTCGGTTCTTTGGTGAATTAGCACGTTTACGAGCTTGCCCGTTCAACCTAGAAATTTACCTTGCCGGTTCGAGGTCTAAGCTTTGACATTATTTTAAATTGTTATATGTTTTACTTTTTCCATTATCGAAATAATTAAATAAATATTAAAATAATTAAAACTTACATACCCCTTACATACAGAGTGTTCACAATATTAGCAATGAAGGATTTTCATAAACTTTATTTTTAAAAGGAAGTTTTGCCTTGGCCAAACCAACTCAAGAGGTGGAACAAAAACATTTCGTGGACACCAATATTTTCACAACAAAAAAACTTCTTTAATCCGCTATTAACCTGCAAAATACCACAAATTGTACATTTATTATTAATATTAATAAGTACTAGTAGTAGGGTATTAGGTACCATCGTGTTAAAATAAAAAAAATAATAATATCATTTTATTTTTAAGTTTTCCTTACGCTCGTAGAAAAAATAGAGTTCCTAATACGTGCCGGAAGTGCCTTTTCCGCAGTTGACTGCTTGACCAAGCTGTGCTACGCGTCTTTCGATCAACTGTAGTCGCGTGAGAAAAAGTGGCACTTTTAACACTAGCTAAGAAATATGCTATTATTTCTTTAATACAAAAATCATTAGTAATACGAAAAATATAAAGAGACCAAAGTAAATGAGTATTTTAAAACAATATTGATTTCTTAAAAAAATCAATTTAAATATTGTTAGAGCATTAGTGGTAAAACTTTTATAGCAAAAATTCAGTGTAATAGTCAAATAAAGTGTAGCAAATTTTTTAGGAATATCTGATGTGGTAGAAGGGGTTATAATAAAAAATATTTTTTTTTAATACTTAACACCCTGTATCTCGAAAACAAAAACATTTTCGGGCATAATTTAATTCATTCTTTTAATGCTCTTGCATTTTAATACAGTGTTAAAAGAAAAGTAACAACTTAAAGATCACCCTGTAGAACATACAGATTCGTCGGGGATGGAGTGGGGTTTACAAAATAAACAATGGATAAAATTTCATTATTTAACAAAACGAATGTAATAAAGGCATTTTCGCAAAACTATGGAGTTTAATATAGTTATTTATTAGATAAGTGAGTTATATCACATATAAGTCACGCAAGAAAAGTTTAACTCTCGAGCCCGAAGGGCGAGAGAGTAATTTTCTTAAGTGACTTATATGTAATAACTCACGTGTCTAATACAAAATTTTATCCAACACTTTCGTATAAATCGTTTTTAATATCGAAAATAATTTGAAAACGTCATCCATTATTTGTTACTTGTCATTGTCAACACCAGCAACAAAATTTTGTATTTTTGGAAAGCAAGCTTGTTTGGTTGTAATGCATTTTGTTGGTAACTACGGGTTAATAATAATACTATATTCACTAGTGAGCTAAAGGGTACTTTAGCTCACTAGTGACTTATAGTACACTTTATATCCTCAAAATCTGATCAATTATGTAGATATTATATGTAAGTGTTGAATAAAAATGTTTTATTATTATTTTTATCCAACACGTACATATAATATCTACATAATTGATCAGATTTTGAGGATATAAAGTGTACTATAAGTCACTAGTGAGCTAAAGTACCCTTTACCTCACTAGTGAATTATAGACTTTAACAAACCCGTAGTTACCAACAAAATGCATTACAACCAAACAAGCTTGCTTTCCAAAAATACAAAATTTTGTTGCTGGTGTTGACAATGACAAGTAACAAATAATGGATGACGTTTTCAAATTATTTTCGATATTAAAAACGATTTATACGAAAGTGTTGGATAAAATTTTGTATTAGACACGTGAGTTATTACATATAAGTCACTTAAGAAAATTACTTTAAACTTTTCTTGCGTGACTTATATGTAATATAACTCACTTATCTTATAAATAACTATTATTGATTGCGAACTTAATTCTAAATAAACTTTGTAATGGACATGTTGCTAAAAACTGAATAATAAGGGTACTTCAGTCTTGAAACAGAATCATGTTTTTAAAGTTTTTGCGAAGCCTGTATATAAAATCAACATTTTATTTTTGTAGATCATATTTTTTTACAATTTTTTATAAAATCAAAAATAACGATTTGTCCCAAAATGAAATATTTTATCCATTTGTCCTCTTGTAAACCCAATTCGTGGACAGTCTGTATATTTTGTACCAGTATTACTAGCGCACTGAGGGGCCGGTCCGGCCCGGGCCCCCAGTTAGAAGTGGGCCCCCAAATGGGGGGTCTTTATATAAAATAAGGTACATATTAGGGTTTAGGGAGCGTTGTTGTAAGGGCTTTTTAATATTTTTAGTACCAAAATACAAAAAGTGGGAGCCCCAATCATCTTGGTAAAGTATATCATATTAAATTGTTTCAACTAGGAAAAGGGGAGCCTTGACCTTATTAAAGTATACCATATTATGTGTAACAAGGCCTCATTTGCTTCTTGATAATTTGTTTCAATTTAAAAAAAAACGATTTTTTGATAAAGGACCCCAACTTTGCTTTTTGCCCTGGGCCCCGACCCCTCTAAATACGCCACTGCCAGTAATTAGTGGCAACTTCACCAACATCAATATTTTAATTAGCATTATTTTGTATTAAATCCAGTCTAAATCTATAATGTATGGTCAATAGTTTCAAATACAAAAATAATAATATTACCCCAATAAATCAAAGAAAATATATTTTGTAGCTTTACGAAGATAAAGGCATTTTTAAAAGCTGAATCGTGCGGCCGTTTTTCAAGTCGTATATCAAAAATTCAATCACACAATTCTTCCGCTGAATGTATGACAATGTTTTATAAATTTTCGATCTTACTAAGAGAATTGGAAGTATTGATATTGTTTTCTTGTAGATAAGTCACCTTTAGAAATACAAATTTTTATCTTCGTTTTATTTTCCGTTTGAATTCATTTAATGGGGCTCTTGCATCAATGCTGTACCTAATTTTTCTTTTTTTAAGTGGAACATGAGACTGACATCAAATATACAACACCACCAGATGCTATTGGCCTAAAAAAACACTTTAGTTTGGAAAGTTTGTAATATGGAATTTGCAAAAAGTTGGAATTTTGGTTTGCTTTTAAAATAAAATCTCATTCAAAAGTAAATTCTCTTTTTGTATTTTTTTTTTGTCAAATTGTCCAAATTGTAAAAATAAATCTTAGTGTTTGGTAAATTAGTTACTTTTTTAAGGATAAGTAGTTATTTTTTTTTGTGATAGACTTTTAGATGCCCCTATAAAAAGCAGATATATTACTTGCAAATTAAAAAAAAATTATTCGTATATAATATCATAAGGCAAAAAGCTTGTTGGCAAAATATTTCGATTTTATGAAAGTTTGTTGCTTGGCAATTTCGTAAATGACATTTACAACAATACCACGAGCCATCAGGAAAGTATACTCCGTATATTATTGATTTAAGACCAAAATTCAACTCAAAGTTATCTCTAAAACATCTACAGTATGTCCACGGATGGACTAAAAT